>VZRE01012784.1:92106-129233 GCA_013396775.1 Cephalopterus ornatus | reverse complement strand
CACTCGGCCTCCGCCATCTTCCCCCAGTCCCCGCCCCGCGCAGCCTCCGCAGCGCCCGCCGGGGCCTGGGGCGCGCTGCGCTCGGGAGCGCGGAGGGGGAGCGCCCGGGCATCCGTGGGCACGGCTCCAGTCCGCCTCGGGAACGCGTTCGGGACCAGAACTGGGGGTGTTGGAGCAAGTCCAGGGGAGCGCCACGCAGTTCGCAAGAGGACTGGAGCACGAGAGTGCAGTTTTCAGCACCGCAATATAAGAAAGACATTAAGCTGTTAGAGGCTGCCTAAAGGAGGGCAGCGAGGATGGTGAAGTGCCTTGAGGGGAAGCCGTATGAGGAGCGGCTGAGGGCACTTGGTCTGTTCAGGCTGGAGAAGAGGAGGCTGAGGGGAGACCTCACTGTGGTCTTGAACATCCTCGCCAGGGGAAGTGCAGGGGCAGGTGCTGATCTCTTCACTCTGGTGACCAGTGACAGAATCCGAGGGAATGGCCTGAAGCCGAGGGAGGTTTAGGTTGGGTATCAGGAAAAGGCTTTTCACCCTCAGGGTGGCTGAGCACTGAGTCACAGCACCAAGCCTGACAAGAGCTCAAGAAGCATTTGGGCAACGCTCTCAGGCACATGGTGGGATTCTTGGGGTGTCCTGTGCAGGGACAGGAGTTGGACTCAGTGATCCTGATGAGTCACTTCCAACTCAGCATATTCTGTGATTCTATGACAGGCTGGGGATGTTGGGACTGTTCAGCCAGGAGAAGAGAAGGTTGTGTGGAGCTCTCATAGCAACCTTCCAGTATCTGAAGGGGGCCTACAGGGAAGCTGGAGAGGGACTGTTCATCAAGAACTGTAGTGACAGGACAAGGAGTAATGGGTACAAACTGAAAAAGGGTGAATTCAGGTTAGATATTAGGGAGAAGTTCATTATTTCGAGGATGGTGAGGCCCTGGCACAGGTTGCCCAGGGAGGTTGTGGATGCCCCAACCCTGGCAGTGTTCAAGGCCAGGTTGGATAAGGTCTTGAGCCACCTGGTCTAGTGGGAGGTGTCCCTGGCCATGGCAGGGAGTTGGAACTAGGTGATCTTTAAGGTCCCTTTGAACCCCTTAACATTCATTGATTCTGTACTTAAAACAAAATCCATACATGTTGGGCTATTTGCACCACAGTCACGCTGCCAGCTGGGCTTAGTGCACTGGTGAGGGGCTGTGCCACAGCCCTGTTACACATTCAAGCACAGATGGGGGGACAAAGTCCTTGTCCCCAGCTGAAGCTGCCAGCCCCACTGTGGCTGTCCTGAGCACCTGGTCCCACAAGGGCTTTCCCATGCCCTTGCTTTATTGATTGAGTCCAAAATTACACATCCCCTTACTCCAGCAGCCACGTTTTCATCGCCAGTTTGGGAGAATGTACAATGCTAAGCAGAAAACAACTTGCTTTAGCCAGTCTTAACTACTGGTAAAGGCATCACAATAAAAAATACCATTTATTGTATGTACATGAGGCGGATTATGGGAGAATAATACTGTTGCAGCCATTGATATCATATATATTCCTTATAACTTTATACTCATTCTGTTATTAATGAACTCTCCCCTTTCTCACTGCACTGATATTGAATACAACGTATTCAAAATATTTGTATGTTCCATTCCCCCAAGCTTAGTATTTCATCGCAAAGACTTTGATGGAGCTTTCCATATTACGGGGTCTGCAGTGGTTCCGTGCAGATCCCATTGTAGTTCCCAGAATAATGACTGGATAGGATGGAATTTGTAGCTATTTACTATATTGGCATCTTTAGTGATAACTGTGGTTTCTTTGTGCTGGTATGTTGCAAACAACAGTGTCACCAAACATGTAGAAACTCAGAGGGGAATACATGGGTCTATAATAGACATATTAAGAATGGAAAAGGGAAACATTTGCAGTAGTAGAAACCCATGGTGGTTTAGGTGATCAATAAATGAATTTTCAAATCATTCAACTTTGGGTTTTGTCACACAGGAACAAAGTCTTTTTATTCTCAGTAATTCCTGATGAGCTGCTTGCCCTGCCTGTGGTTTAGATAGTTGCTTTGCTGAACTTGAACTCCAAATTTTGTATCGAGAAAGATAAACAGGTTTTTTAATCAAATAAAATAGCTTTCCCTAGTGTCACATAAATGCCTTTGGCCAGCCACATACCTGAAGCAGAGCAGAGTGCCGTATCGCTTTGTGCTTTAAGGACTGGGACCACCAGAAAGCCTGACATCAGAAACTTTGTGAACATAAGGTCTGTGCACTAGAGAGGAAAGTATGGCATAAGTATATGGCGACTGCAAATGATCACTGGATCTTTCCTTCTTTAGACACATATATATATTGTCAGGTAATGGCTTGTATATAAATTTGGATTAGTTACAGTCACGTCTGCTGCTGTGTTTGGTACTATAAAATTACAAGAAATTAGTTCCTACAAAAAATAAATTATCATATCATAAATATTAGCTGTATTAATAGAGGGGTATGAAGACTAAAATGTGAGAAAGAAAATAAGCAGTGTTGGTGTAAATCTCTGCAACTCTAAGGACTTTATGGCACTGCCAGTTTACACCAGCTGAAGGCTCAGTCCTTACACCCACCTGGTTATCCTGGAGGGCACAATGACCTGTTGCACAAAAATGGGAGGAGCACGAGGGAAAAACATACTAAAATGTATCTGAATTGGAAATTGCCAAAACAAATGTATCAGCAAATAGCGTTGCAGACAAAGGGACAGAGATATGACCTGTGGAGAAATGTCACTTCCTCTGACTTTGACTGGAATTGCTATGAAACATCATGGGAGAATCATCTCTTTCAGAAAGCAATATGGAGTTGTTTCATTGCACTGGCTGCAGAAGAAGATGACACAGAGTGTTCTGCACTTAGTTTTGGGACATCATTATTGGTCTGGATATGATAGACTTGACAATGAAAAGCCCAGGAAAGTTCATACAAAGCAGAGGAGCCTATGGCAGCCACATGCCTGTAGAAAAAGTGGAATTGCTCTCATGACCCTAACAGTGGCTTTTAAGAGCTGTATTTTGTAAAGGCTTTCAGAGCTGCCTGATACACTGGTTGAGTGAGCCAAGGCCAGTTGGCTTGACTGGAGGTGCGTCCATAGCAGGACGATAAGGGAAGGGTAAGAAACAACGGATAGATGTATGCATGGATGGATGGGTTAGAAAAAGAGAAAGAAAATAAGAGAATATGTAAAAAAACCTAACTTGAGTCTTTGTGTGATGATCCATAGTGAAATGATCAGGTGTTCCTGGAACTACAGGCATGTGTAACTTGGGAAAAGCTTATGTGTACGACAAGAAAAAGCCTCCAGCGGCAGTCTGGAGCCAATTCCTGGTAGGGCTTCCAGAGTTTACATAAAGGACAACATCAGGCCAAAGTTGTTGTTCTTTCCCAAGGCCTGCCTTTACTGTGTGGGGTAGTGGGGCAACCACAGAGTGCATTCAGTGTAAGACCGTCTGGGTAAGAGCCTTGTTGGCAGGGATTAAGCCAGGTTTGCTTCCTGTTAGGTATATGAATGAATGTCTGCAGAGCTCTTCAACCACAGTCTGCAGATCCTAAGTATCTATGGCATCCCTGTAGCAGGAGTTCTGCAGAATCCTCTTTGTGAGCCGTGCTGAAGCATGGCCAATGACCAACAGCTGTTTCCCAACAAGGAATGCCCATCCCTTCCTCATTTTACATTCCAGACAACTATATCGTGTATTGCTGTCATCTGGGGCCTTTAGCTGGTACAGTAAAAAAAAAACCAAACCAGTAAGTAAAAGTAAGCAATAGATTTTTCTTTATCAAATTATTCTTCAGGAATATAAATCTCTTTCAAAGCCTTCTTGGAAGTTCTCCATGCATGCAGAAGGCTTCTGGAAGGCCAAAGTGAAGAATGAAAGAACTGGGCACATTTTCTACAAATGTCTTTTATGTCACCAGCTGAGGATGCTGTCTTGTCTTCTACTATCTTTTATTATCTGCAGAAGGCATAGCAGGCACCTGGGTCAGCACACAGCTAGTCACAGGCAGAGATAGCACAGCTGAGAAGTCCTGCAGCACATGGGGAGCTTGTTAGGCACAAAGAGGCAGCGTGCTGTGAACTAGTCTGTGGTCTTGGCAAGAGCATAGCGAGTAGTGGACAAGTTCTATGAAATTGATTTTTCAATAGCATTGGCATTTTAGAGAGAAAATGAAAAAGAGATGGCAGCAATGTGCAACCATTGGATCACATGCATTCTCATATGTGAAAAGGGCTTGTGCTTATCTCAGGTTAGCAACAAGATACACAATTTTAGGGCTGCCATCAAAGGCATTTTTGTTTGTTTATTTAGCCACTTGCAAAAGGTGCTGGGTTGTCAACTACAGAGGCTAAAGTCCTTTATTTATGTACTGAAAGGTCCTGCATGGACAAATGCAGCCTAGGTTTTCTTGTATCACTCTGCCAGCGTGGCTCAGCCCTGGTCTGGTTTCCATGTTCATTCAATAGTTGCTAAAATAGTTACCTAGGGAGTAAACACTGCCAGCCACAGCTGTGGTTTCTGAGATATGGAGTCCAACCCAGTCAGGAGTTTGCCAAGATAACCTCATTGCATCACATGCCAGAGAGCCACGAACAGCTGTAGCTTTGAAGGACTGTGACATTTAAATAAGATATTGAAAATGCAAGGTAATCATCATCATGTTAGAATACATCCAAATATGGGATTTAGAAATTAAAGACTTCCCACCATATTTTTACAATACCATATAACATCTAGATTCAAAGAACAGACTAAATAGCTGGGACACTGAGCTTTGGTGGGGTGTCTTTTTTTCAGTGATAAATTCTGGTGAGAAGCAAGGACAGTATGGAGCCTGGAGGTACATGGAGAATGTATACAAATGCATTCTAGCCCTGGGTGTATGTGCATCTGTCAGAAGTGTGTCACTTGCTGAGAGTCAAAATAAGGTCAGTGCAGATGAGTAAGTATATGCAAAAAGGGCAGGGAGGAAATTCATGTCAAATCAAGCTAAAAATAGATGGCTCACTGAATGAGAAAAATGGCATAAGAAATACAAACAGAAAAACTGCAGTGTCTGAGAAGGACAGTAGTACCCTTGCACAAGAAGTTAAAATATTTTCTGAACTCAAGTGAAAATATTTTAGATAAATGTGTCATCGAAGTTAGAATGAAAATGAATATATTTAAGTTGGGAGGTTAACAATTTCTCGGCAGCCATGAAACTCAGATTCCCTTCCTTCCTCCCTCCCTCCCTTCCTTTCTTGCTCCCTTTCCCTCTCTTTCTCCGTCATTCCCTTTGTGGCATCTCAGATCCACAAGGAAGAAGAAGATTCTAGCAACTGCAATTGAAAGCTTCTGCTCAGTATCCCAAGGCTTGCCATGTAGTCATTAGCAGGCAACTCAATGCCAATTGCATTTGGCAATACTGTTGACTGAATTTATTTCAGCTGGCATTATATTAGTAGAGATACAGAGTTTATACTTAGGCCTACAAAGAACATCAACAACTGATTATTTTGAGATAGGGCAACCCACCTGTATTTTGCCCTTCACTGTACAAAGGCAGAGTGTGAACGTCTCAGGCACATGATGGGATTCTTGGGGTTGTCCTGTGCATGGCCAGGAGTTGGACTTGATGGTCCTTGTGGGTCCCTTCCAGCTCAGCATATACTATGATTCTACAAACAGGCTATTTCTGCAAAGTTTACAGTCCAAAGAGAGCAGCAGATTCCTCTGCGGGTGGTAGAAAGAAATAGCACACACACACAGAGATCCTTCTGCTCATTTGATGTATCTATTTTAAGTTAAAAAATTGTCCTCTGGAGAAGCCTGCTTCTTTCTTTCACCTGTTGCAACTGGAAAAAGTGCCAAACTTCATGGACATCTAACTTTTAGGCCTCAGAATAAGGAGATAATGATGTTATCCTGTGTAATTTGTTCAACAGCACGGGTTATCTGGGTCAATGTTGAGGAATGTTTGTGTTGCAGCAGTCTAAGGTGCTTCTGTCAGACAGCAATCACTGCTGGCATTGACAGTGCTGGGAAGGACACATTATAGAGCAGTTTAAAAAATGTCTGTTTCTCTTAGCCAGCGAAAATCTGCAAATTTACAGTGACAATTCAAATACCACAGGTTCTCGTTTCCAACAAATATTTCCATTTTGCAGCATTCAGCTTTGTCTCGAATTTGACCTTTCCCTCAGAAAGCACATGGTGCAAATGCAGAAATAAAGGAACTAAGAGCTCACTTAGAAACACAATTTTCCATTAAAATCAGTTTTAATGAAATATATTCCATCAGCTATAGTTGCTTTTGACAGTTAGTAAGTGATTCAGGTGCCTAAACATAGGACTCACAGTCTGTCTTAGAAATACTTTAGGGCATCCAGGACACCTGCATGGAGCTGGGGGTGTGACCTGCAAAACCTTTACCTTCCTGAGGCTGTGGCGGGACACTCTGGGGCATCTAGAATAGTATTACACACCGTGGGCTGCGCAATTAGTCTCAGAATCTCCACGATTTCAAAAAGAAAAGCATCCCACTTGATGCTGTTGTTAATGGGCTGTCAGAGCCTGATAAAGGAGAAAGGGCAGCAGCACAGTGCTCTCGAGTTTCACCCTAAATTCATGACACTCCATGACCTCCAGCAGGTGCTGAGCACCCAGAGCTGGTTCATGCACTGCCTCCATGCCAAGCCCTGGAGCAAGAGGCAGGTTGCAGTCCAGTGACTCGCAGCAGGAGCCAGTGCTGTCCTGGGAACCCTCGGAACACCTGGTAATGCAGCTGCAGCGAGCTTGGCAAGGAAGAAGTGAAGTCTTTTGTTGGGCAACCTGATTGTGCAAGGAACACCAGGATAAACGGAGCAGTAACTAGTAATCAACTCTATGTAAGTCTCCCTGAAGCTATAAAAAACAAAAGAATTGTCTGAGTCAGCATTATTATATATTTTCTTTTTGATCACAGAGGCAACACTGGAGGGCCCATGTGCTGGAGAAGGAAGACAGAAGTATATAACTAGTCCAGGCTGGATGGGGCTTTGAGCAACCTGGTCTAATGGAAGGTGTCCCTGCCCATGGCAAGGGGTTGGAACAAGATGATTTTTAAAGTCTCTTCCAACCCAAACCATTCCATGATACTATGGTAATATAAAATAATTTAAATTGAATTTGTGTTGGAGAATTCCCAGGCCTAAAAAATGAAAATGCTTTCCCTCCTTCATAATTACTTTACTATCTTGGCTGTAGTCTTTGTGAAAAGATAAAGAGTTGTCTCTTCTATAGTGACCCACTAGTTAGTGTCAGCAATGAGTTCTTAGGCTGTCCTGGAGTTCTGAGCTACTGCTTCAGCTTGACCTTTTCTGATGAAAGCAGAGGCTTAGCCGTGCTGTGTAGGATTTGATGTTACAACCAGAACATGGGGTATGAACCTTCTGAACTTATATTTTAATGTGATGGCAAATGAATCTGTTAACGGAATCACTTGTACTTTCTTCTACATATTTTTAAGGTTTAATGAGGAAGGTTTAAGAAGGTTTAATGAGGAAGATTTTTTTTTTTTATTCTTGTCTCTTTTGCTAGAATTATCACACATAAGTTGAGCCAAAGTACATGTGGCTTCATGAGTACTGAAAAATACATGCACAGATGGGTTGCTGATGTGGGACACTGAACTACCACCAGCCTAAACTAGCTCCTGGATTTTGTTTTAGCCCCATTACCCTCAGGCTACACATTTTGGATGTCAATTTCTGCTGGAATTGTAAATTTACCCCAGTGAAGAATTTGGCCTTCACCTTGCAGAAACAAATAAAATCTCAGTATTGTGTTTGTGTTTGGATTGTTCCTAGTGGGTTTTTGGTAGGGTTTTTTTTTATTATTCTTTTTGCTCCAGTGATTCATTTATGAAACAAGGTGATGAGATTCAGGCTTTTGTTGGTATTTCCATTACCCAGGAATTGAAGTACTCTGAGCAGGCCAGGACTTGCATAAAGATAAACACACGTACCCAAAGTGAACACAAATACTTTAAATACAGAAAAATATTACAACTTGTGCCCTGTGCTACTTACCCAGTAGACCTTCTGCTGTGGATTTATGGCTGTTGTCACAGTACCTTCTCCTCTGGCCTTTCTCGGAAGAAAGCTTTTTCAAGAACTAAATTAATTAAATTCATAGAGTGTTAAACTAAAAATATTGTCCATACAGATAGGCGCATATGTACGTACATATACCCATAATTAGCTACCAGTTCTTCTAGAGATTTGATCTAAATCCGGCAGATTATATTTTCTGATAATTAGTTTGTTTTGTGGGTCCCCAGGGCAGATGCAGGACTCCAAATAACATAATTAGTTTGGGAAAGGGCATGAGCTTCTTAGCAGCTCACTCTGATTTTCTCATATGTGCTTCCTGAGAGCCGTATGAAGATCTTCCATTCCAAATAAATCCAAAGGCATTTGTCAGTTGCCAAATATATTATAAACAGTAAGGGAATTTCATGCACCAGTCTTTTTGAGAGTAATCTGCTTATACAATTTCTTGACTCTTAGATCAATATTTTCCAGCATTTGTGGTGGTGCAGAATAAAGACCATGTTTTATTCTAGTTATGGGATTTTAGCTATATATTGTTAGAGACTTTAGAAGTAGTTTGACATGGTTGTAACCAGAACATGGGCCAAAATGAGTAATGTTTTGTCATCAGTGAATTTCTCCTGCTTCATAAAAAGTGATCTTACCTTCATAACCAGCAATGATCTTATATCCTATAACTTCAGATGAAACCTGGTCTCTTGTGGCTGTGCTAGAAAACCGATATATTTTCTGTTTGCTCTATATGCAGAATTTCAGTCACCCTGGCTTTCTCTTTTGCTGCATAATAAATAAGTAGTGTTGTTCAAGTTTTATTTTACTTACTCATAAATAAGAAATCTCATCCTTATCTTATGCTTATCTGGTGTAGAGCTGCTTCAGATGCTTTACTAACATTTTATTGTCTGCCTCAGTAACAAATATACTGGCTATCCAGAAGCACTGTGGCTTCCATTAGACTGTTCTATTCATTGGATTCAAATGGACAATAAAAGATGCTGAATGACAGTGTGTCACTGATGACTAGAGAGCTTTAAAGAAAAACCATTCTGCCTCCTGCCTTTTCCTCAGTTTTCATATATCTGAGTGTACCCCACACACTGTTTTAATGGCCTTGTTGATGTATTTCTATTAATTTTTAGTGATTAGCCCAGTGTAAAGCCTTGTTAGATGAAACTGGTTACGTTATTTTTTCCAAAGGAGAAAATAGGTACCCAGATGTCAAAGATTAGTAAACACACTTCTATTGAGAAATACTGTTCAAGTGTTTTTTTGGTAAATTATTCTGCAGTACTTGGAAAACATTGGAAAACTGGGGAAGGTCCTTTAAATGAAAATGTATATATATGTATATATATGTATATAAGACCGTCTACTCTGGGCATAGATGGAAGAGATGACTGAGAACCAGTACTAAAAATGGCTAGTCTGTGACTTTTATCAGGGGTGCGAGTTGGTGGAATGTTTGGTTTGGTAACAAAAGACAATTCTTCCACTCAGGTTGGAGTTTACCATATTCCAGAAGCTGGTACAAAGCCAGTACCACTTATGTTCCTGTTTGGTTCACACAATGCATAGGTTTCACATGCTGCATAGGGATATGGTGTCATTAACACTTGCTTTTCTTTTTTTTACTTCTCCTAGTCAAGCAGAAGTGTGACTGTGATTCCTCTCTCCATTAATTATATGTGACACTTCAGCAACTTCTGCCTGACATACATCTGGTTTTCTGGAGTCCATCAGAGGTCCCTTATCCTGGGGGATCTACTGAACCTTCACGTGCCCTTCAGGTATTAGATACCAGTATGTGATTTTCAAGGTGACACAGCAGATGTTTCTTTCTTTCTGAAATTCAAGTAGGTTTGGTTTTTGTCCTGTTTATCACATATTTGTTCTGTGGTAAAGGAATATTCCAAGGTATATTGGAGATACTACCCCCCCCACCCCAAATGCTTGTATTTTGTGCCTTAATTAGAGAGTGGCCAGAGGCTGTAGCTTGGGTGCATTGGCCCTCTTTCAAGAAATTGGCTTTTGAAAACTTGGGCACAAGGAATGGGCTAGGAGGGTTTTCATGTGTGCTGTTTTAATGTTGTGGGAGACCTATCACGGCATTATTAGAGAAGCACACAGTGCCCCAGCAAACACATCCCCCACCCTCGGTGATGTCCTGCCCAGGGTGCAGCCGTGCAGACTTCCTTTAACCTCCTGCAGATGAGGTCTCTTTGGGATAGGCAGCATCTTTCCACTATGTGTGAGCACAAGATGTAGCAAAATTGTCACATCATGCAGCGTTTCTAGGACCTGCACATCTCTGTTGCAATAAGCCTTTGTTTACCCAAATGACATGTGTGTAAATGGTGCTTGCAACGTGGACCCCAATAAACAATAATGACAGAAATAATGATGGCAATGTATTTCTGTGGCTGCCTGCCTTTTCTGTTACGTGGGAGATATTCAGGTACCACAAGATGGATGGGGTACGAAATACAGATCTGTTGTATTGGGAAGCAGCAATACTGGCAGCTCTTGGAGAGGGATGGCACTGTGGGCTGAGAATGTTACATCTCTCCAACACTATTTACAACACCTCTTGGTTGAGTGTTTATTTATGTTGCTCCACATCCAACTAAATGTTAAATATGACGTCATGCAGTCCTGCTCCGTCTCTGGTGAAGGTACGAGTGGAAAGGCATACAGAACTTTCTTCTCTGACATTCCCATCTACAGATACACATGAATTAATAGAAATAACCTTTTGTAATACCCACAATTTTCTGTAGTTCTAATTTTTATTGTGCCTGCTGCCTGAAAGATGATAAGACTTATTCATAAATTCACACTCCAGTGGCTTGATAAATATATAACAGTCTGAAAAGGAGTTTCTTGGTGCAGTGCATGTTATTTATCAGGTCTCAGTTTTCCTTGGGTTTGATCCTAAGGTTTATTGTTGATTTTTGTGGGTTGGTTTTTTTTTTTTTCATTTTGACATTTTTGGCTGACTTCTCTGATCCTCTTCCTACCCATAGCCACAAGGAAAAATAGCAACTGGGACAACTAAAACTAAATATGGCGTGACAAAAAATATGTTTATATACCTTTATTATATTATCTCTTATTCTCCATCTGATAAATGAGGAGGCGAGAATATTGTAAAGTGATATTCTATAGCAGGCACAACGCTTATCAGTTATTTTCTTTTGACCTTCTGCCTTAGAAAATTAATTCACTTGAGCTGCTCGTACACTAGAACATTACGAAAAAAATAATGTTAGCACTAGTGAATATAATCTCCGCAGGAAAGCCGGGCAATTATTCAATGGCCTAATCTTATCTCTTGTTTCATTTTTATATGGCAAGTCTACATTTAAAGTATTAGATATACTGTGCTTCTGCTCAGTACCATCAAACCACAGTAAATAAACGCCGCTAAGTGCCACCATGAGTGAAGGAGCTTATAATGAGAAGTGTGAGCAGACGTGTGCGCCATTCATCATCCTGCTCAGGCCGATATTGGGGCTCTTTTTATCAGCACTATTCGTAGCAGTGTCATCACCTCTGGTATAAATCTTCTGTCAGTGTCTGTCGTCCCCGTGCCCTATTAAACTCATGCTCTCACATAATCACAGAATGACCTTTGGATGTCTTTCATTAACCTCTGACCTGAACCCTCCTGGCTTCTTGTTGGTAGGTAAATCTATAACATGACATTTGCTTATGACTCAACCTTTATCCTTGCTTAATAGTCGTGCCTTTCAATTTTTTTTTTTGTTCTGGAGCAAAAAGATAGTTACAATCTTAAGGCACAGCTTGGATCTCAAAGGTTGGAACACAATATTCTCCTAAGTGTCTCCTAATAGACTTTATAATATTTTTCCACTGCTGCTTACTGAATCTTATCAATTGTAAACTGATGCAGAACATTAGCCTCACAAATAATAATTTTGTTTCTGATAGAAATTTATTTTCCCTCAGATATTTTCTTCTTGCTCTGTTCACCTAATCAAGGATTAAAGATTGATTGATTCAAATTCAGTTGTGCAGCTATGCCAAAGCTTAGCCTAAAATTTCTGGCACTGGAGATGAAGGATAGCTATTACACAGCAATAATGATAATAAAAATAATGCAAGATTTTGTTCTCATGAGTATCAAGTGGGCTGGAAAGTAGTTCCTGCAGTGCTCTCTCTATGTTGCCAATGTCTTACTGCAAAGCCGTGGTCAAGCTACTTGCTTTTTCTATGACTCATTTACCTCACTTGTAAAACGGGCCATGGTAAAACTGTACCTGAAGAATAAAACATGAAAAATGGCTTCTATTTACCTCTTATGTGCTTGGGAACCAGACTGATGCTGTTATTAACCCTGCTCAGCTAAGTGTGTGTACAGAGTTGAGAGTATACTGAATTATATTTCTCCTCCTTCAGCCCTCCCTCTCCCCTGTGAATGTGCCCCTAGTTACCCCTTAACTATAATTAGTGCCAATTAACTAAAATTCTTAGCAGTTGTATTCCTGCAAACCCATGGATGAAAGGGGCTCATGGTAGAGAACAGGAAAGTAAGTGGTTGGGGTCTGTGCTGGCATTGAAATGAGGGGTTCATGGAAAAAGGTAGGACTGGCTGGTGCTCCCTTGGCAAGGGGATGGGGCCATGGGCTCGGCCTCTGATGGGAAACAGCAGAAAGGAAATGGATGTGGCACTGCAGAAACCCAGGGAACACAAAATGTGGGCAGTAACTGTGAGGGAGGTTGTGGGGAGAGAATGGGGTGGGCAGATTTGATGGGGGTCTGTCTTCAAGGTGCTGTGGTGCTGATTCAGTCTTTTGAGAGACCACAGAAAAGAGCACTGGGCTTCCTGTAGGTAAAAATATCAGTGAATTACTTGCTTAGCTTTTGTATTTTTCTGCTGAAGTGCTGTAAATCATCCTAAAGCAATGTTAAAGTAAGAAAAGATTGGATGGCATTGTCTTCTCTTGAATTTTATACATACCTTTAATAAGGATATTTTATCAGACTTGTACTTACAAAAATTTCAACTGATTTGTGTAATGGTGTCAGTGTTTCCTGCTCCATGTAATGCACACGCACTCATTAAATCCATGTCTTTATTTTGCTATGCAGCAAAATGCCAGCAGTTTGTTCCTGAGATTTTCTCTCTCTTTCTTTTACTATATTCAGGAATGGCAACTAGGTTATGCTTCTTTTCCTGTTTTGGTATGATGCTGTCTCCTCACAGCTGGAAGGCCCATCTCTTCTCAGCTTGTGAGCAATCACCATCAAAATGGGGAAAATTTCAGGGAATTGGGAATTAACAGATAAGCAGTTCGTTTCTTCTTTAACTTTCATTTTTTTCATCTATCATTCCTCTCTGTTTTTATCAGTGTTGTCCTCATTTCTCGTTTTTCTCTCTCATTTTCTTCTATGCTTGAGTCCATGTTTTTTGATATCAAGGGGAAAAAAACCCTAGTGTTGATGTTTTTTACTTTATAAAATACCTGGAACAAGTTACATGAATAGCAAAGGAGACTGTACCAAACCACAGATGTCAACAGATACCTATCCCTGGTGTTGGCTGATGGCTGTGACTCTCCTGCCTCTCTGGAAGGAGAGGTTGTTCTTGGCATCAGCCATCTCCACGGGATGGTGACAACACCCTATGTGCCTGGGACCAGTGTCCTCTGAATGACTCGGACATTGCCTGAAACAGCATCAGCTTCCTCGTGGTGTCTGAACTCTGGGTAGTTACTGAGGGATGTGGCTGCAGCCCTTTGGTGGGGACAGAGATGGTGGTGTCATTGTCTGCTTCAGTCCTTGTAACCATCTTCTTCATTTTCAGATCACCACAGAGAAATCTTCTTGTCATACAGGTGTGGAACAACTGAGAACTCATTTGCTGACCCCATGCTTGCTACATGGATGGTATTACCAGGTGTAATACAACTTAGACATGGATAGTTGGGCAACACTGTGCCTTTTATTCAACATACACGTACTTTCTTTATTGTGTGTTAATCAAAATGAAAAGGGATAATGCTAGGGAAAGGAAATAAAAGATTTTCATTCACAAGGGATAATCCATCTTCCCAGCTCATTTGCAAGCATCTTGCCCTTCCCAGTTTAATGTGCATCTGTTTTGGAGCTCGCAGGCAGTACAGGGGCAAACATTGCGCAGTGAGATGGAGTTGGTGGTAAATTAAAACATGGGCTGGTGAGATGCCAGTTCCAAAATAGAGTGCACACAAATATCCTGGCTAGAGACTGTTGTTGCCAGGGCAGTCTCCTTTCACTGGCAGAAGGGGAAAAAACTGGGCAGCATACTGTGTAATACTAATCCCTCGGCCATTTAGGCCCATTAGTGCCCTCAGAACGCTGACACAAATCCCTGCAGTGACAGGGAGATAGGGATGGACAGCAGGGAACCGTGGAAAATGTGAGGGAAAGGGAATTTCCCTCAGATGTGCCTAGTGCCGGTCTTCACTTGGGCCCAGCATCCCTCATGGTGCCCATGATATGACCTGGCACCTGGGCACACATTTATCGTGTTACCAGACAGGGATTCAGGATTCACTGGAAGTAAGTGTTATAATTCCAAATAATGGTAACACTAATGATAATAGCAGTAAGTTACGGGAGTACTCTGGAGCTCTAGCTGTTGGTCAGAATTATATTGTGCTAGTGACAGCAAAGATCTTTCCATCACCACTGGAGAGTAAGATGAACAAAGTCACAAAAGCATGGGAATAGACACAAAAAATAAAGGATTCTCTCTCTCTCCATTTTATTTGGATTTACAAATACATTTGGAAATGGTTGTCAGGGTCAAATTTGGCAAAATGCAGTTGAGAACCTCTGGAAGAAACTGTATTTTGAGGAGAAACATACAGAGCAAGGATCCTGTCTCTTGTATGTCTCAGTCCCATGGACTTGAGTGGGCTTTTGATCTGGCGATGGCAAAGCAGATTTTCAACTGATAATGGCAACTGAGAGGGCTTTGGATGATGGCAGCAAAGAAACACAAAGCGGTGGTTAATTGTGTGACCCACAGGGAGCACTGGAAGACATTAATGGGTATAAAGAGGCCATATTTCCATAAATGACCATTAGTCTTCTGCAAATGTTCCTTGAAATGTAAAGGAATGATTTTCTCTCTCCAATTAATCATCCTCAAAATCCTCCTTCGTGTAGTCTTGAAAACACAGGAGAGGACTTAGTATCAGCAAATGTTGCCAGATGTACAAAATGGCAGAGTAATGTGTTGTACAAAATGATTTTGGGTGGCAGAAACTGGATAGGAAGCCAAGAATACTGCACCAACATTTGAGCTTTTCTGCAAGAGGCGTTGCCAGCCTCAGGAGGCAGCACTGGATAATTTATAGGTTAACATTTTCTTTTTATGTGAATAGCATTTTTTCTCATTTATAGTTAATTAGGTTAAGCATGCATGGGGAGCGAGGGAGGAAAGACTTTCAGAGAGAATCTAAACGATTAGTAATTTGAATGAAGTAAAAGAATCTGCTAAAGGATGTAGCACTGGAATTAAATATGTTGCTATAACAAGTGTAAGTATCAGATAGGAATTTTAAAGGTTCTTACATTAATTATAGCAGCAGCGTAAAAAGAGGGAGAGCATATTTACAGATTTGGCACGTGTATTCTTTTCCCAAGTAGCTGCTGTTTAATTTTCTTAGAGAAAGAGAAACTATTTGTCCCACCATTTCACAGGTTTATATCTTTTGCACACATATCTTGTCTCGGGGGTTTTGGTTCACATAGAGGATCAGTTAAGATGAATTACAAAGTAAAATGAACATTCCCTTAACCACCGAGTTTCTTCAAATCTTTTTTCCTGTATAAAATTCTCTTGACACTTCCTGGTTGGCTGAACATTTTTTTGGCAGATTCTGCGTGTCCATCTCTACGCAGGGAGTGGAACAGTTTCACTAAGAGCCCGCTAAAAATGCTGCACCATATCTAGTGCAGGGCAGACTTTTATGCAGACACTAAAAGGGTTCAGGGTATTTAAAGCACCTGGGCTGCAGTTCGATTGCTGGTCCACAGACCTGTCAAATCCAGTGTGCTGGTGGTGAGGGTTGCACAGTGGTCTATCATCTCCCACCATGAGGGCAGTACAGAACTCCTTTGAAGTGCTGCACCACAGGCTCTGTCCCATACTGATGTCCCATTTCCCTTAGACAACTGGCTGGTTTCCCCCCCAAGACCAGCTCTTCACGCCGTCTCCTCCACTGGGTGATCCAGGGCATGGTTGTCATGGCCAGATACATTCCAAGATATCTGTGATGAGCAAGACAGAATTTTAAACGAGGGAAGACGTTTATGAAAAATTATTTAAAATGCATTTCCAGCCATAATGCCTTCCACTGGGTAATTTTTTAAAATGCTCAGAACAGCTTTTAACTAATTTTCAGTTCCCTAAAGTGTTGGGGGGAGGTTTTAAATGTAAGCATGTAAGTTCAAATTTAAATACTTTTATCCAAGGGAACTGAGTACAAGTTCTCCCAGCCGAAGAGTGTGCAGTATTTCTAAAAACCAGGCAGGACTTTGTGGTAGATACTAAATATAGATTTAACAGTTTATCCCCTGACACACAGATAATTCAAAAGGTGAATGATTTATGCTTTCAAGAAATGAGTGATTATTTATACT
Source organism: Cephalopterus ornatus (assembly GCA_013396775.1). Taxonomy (NCBI): domain Eukaryota; kingdom Metazoa; phylum Chordata; class Aves; order Passeriformes; family Cotingidae; genus Cephalopterus; species Cephalopterus ornatus. Next base: position 112,471 of record VZRE01012784.1, on the reverse strand, counting down.
GGAAAACACTGCCATTTTTATTGCATATGAGCAGTTCCACATGGAGAGTTAGTCAAAGTAGTTTAATATTTGTGCTGTGCCCATAAATGCCAGTTTCTTTTTCCAGACAAGAGTCTTTAAAATACTTAAAGGAATTGAATGCTGAACCAAGATGAAAGTCACAGTGAAAGATAAGCATTCAATTCTCTAATTTTAAAAGATCCCAGTGTTTATTTTCTTACTCCCAGCTGACAAAACAACATTTTAGAAGCACTTTTGTGTTCTTCCAACATGGCACATGGGGTGGTGCAATGAGTTTAAATACCCTGCCTTGGGTCACTCAGGGAAGCAGTAGCAGATGCTGTAGAGAACTGAGGGGACCTGACTCAAAGCCCATTCACCTCCTGAACCACAGGCCTTCTGTGACAAGCCGAAGAGAATACTTTCACACGTGCAAGGAGAAACGTCAGAGAAAACAACAGTTCAGCCAAGCTCACAGTCAGTTTGGATAAATGGGTGTCGTTGGTCAAGCAGCCATGGCCAAGGACCAGAACCCAGAACTTTGAGTTTGGTTCCTGGCTAACTGCACCTCTGCTTTTGGTGACTCCTCGCAAGTCCTTCATTTCTCCACCAGATTGAAAAGCTGGGCAGAAATGACTTTATGCTGTGATTGTGAGAATTAGCTAATTAACACTGTGCCAAAGCTCTGCCAGAGAGCTGCTCTGCCCTCAGTGGAAGAGCCTGAGATGTGTGCTCTCTCCGTGCTCTTGCAGGGTAGGATTGAATTGCACAGGGGCTCATCTGTTGCTGCTGAGATCGTTGGAAGGTATTTTGATCCACCCTTTAGACCGTGTAGTTCCCCAGGCAGCCTCATAGACTGAAGCTGAGACTGGTGCAGCAGGAGGTGAATTTAGGCATTTCGGGCATCATCCACCTCCCACAGGGCAGCTGCAGAGCAGCACCAGATCTGAAGGGCAGTACGGCCTCTACCACATCTAATTGCTGCACCTCTGAAGCATGTCCACAGCTCTCCATGGAGTGATTCCAACACAGTTAGAATGCTGACAGGACTTGTCCATCTGCCCACGGGTTGGTTCTCACACATGGCAGGAAGGGTCACAGCTGAAGGATCCAGGGGAGGAACCACAAGACCCTTCATTTCCTAATGTCCCTTCTGCTTAAAGAGTCAGGCCTGTTCACAGGGGAACAGTTCTGGGATTGGGCACGTGGACTCTGTGCAGCTGCTGCTTTCTTTGTCCCAGCAGCAGCAAATGTCTCCTCCCTTCATCTGAGAGAAGCTGGAAGCGAGGCAGGCATAATATTTTATCACTGGTAAAAACTTCAATATCCAAGGAGGGGGATCAAGAAGTGATAAGAAGGGCTGATATGGTATCTCTTCAAGACCTGGATCACACCATGGACAAGTGAAATCCTTCTCCTTGTATCGGTTGGTTTTCTGATCTTTGGGAAGGGCTGCTTCCCTTGCACCTCAGCGTCTCTTCTCCACTCCCATACCTGGCTGCCAGGGCAGTGCGCGGTGCTTGGTGAGCAAACACAGTGCCTGGAGAACAGCATGGCTCTGACTGGCTTTTGCTATCTCCTTGTGGAAATCCTATCGTATCCTGGAGCCTGTGCCAGTGGATGTTCCAAAGCTTGGCTCATAGTAACGTTCCCTTGAGAAATAACGGTTTCACTGGAAGAAGTTGCCAGTACACTAAAAATGTAATAAGGACAGCATTTTTCATGCAAAGGCTTGCTGTCAATATGGATAATGAGCTATCTGCTGCTAGTTTCCTCCCTCTTGGGGTGGGAGACAAAAAAGAACTGTACTTTATGCTGAATGGGTGGTTGTGAGAAGGTGCTACTTTTCAGTGATTCACAAGCAGCTTGCAGACATGAGGAGTAAAGGTTCGTTACATCCCTAATTTTTTTCTTCCTTTGGGCAGGTGGCCTAACAGCCCAACAGCTGATCCTACATTTTAAATTTAATTTTAATTGAATGCACTGCTAGAGGTGCCTTAAATTGACTCTTTTTGTTTGAATTTCCTCAGGGAGTTTGCCCCAAGACCTCTATCCTAGTGATAACTTATTCTGGCCAATGGAGCCAGTGTGTATTTATTGTATATCTCTCCGTCCCTTCTCTGGCTTCTGCTCCCATGAACACTGCAGTTGCTGATGACTGGAAAATTACTCAAGTGTGAACTGTTTCACTGTCTGTCACTTTGCTCATTAGGCTAGTGAGAAAATGTATCTACGGCTCTGTCACACACAGCGCTCATTAGGTCAGCAGCACATTGAGATCATTGCCTTTTTTAAAGATGGCTGCAGGAAAAGGGCTGGGTAGTTTGATGCTCCTCAGTAATAAGTGGAAGTAGCAAAACTAGGGCTCGTTGCACTCTCCTCTGAAATAATTGCACTGTTTGCAGAGCCCGATCAATGGAATGAAGTGATACTGCTGGGGAAGGCAGCATAAACACACTTCTTCCTCTGAGAGGAAGGGGCAGGAGATGCTGGAGGTATCACTAATTCAGTGTGCAAAAAAATTTAGTACAAGAACAGTATCCCTATTTCGGATCTGCTTCTCCTTGTGCCTCTTAACCTGGAGGGACTCTACGGAGGGTGGTGTACTTTCTTTTGTGTCAGTATGAGCAAAATTTAGGTCCATCAGCTATAGCTCTAACTGGCAGCAATGAAGGCTACCAGTGGGTTTCTAGTTCCTACCTTGAGCAATTAGCCAAAGTAGCACTAATCAGTCTAGACCGACTTTAGCCATTCCTAGAAGGCTGCTTTTAGACACCATCACTGCCAAATGTCCATGCCGAGCTTTTCCTAGAAAAGACACATCAGACCTGTAGTGCTGATGGTTCATCTCTGTTCTCTGTGGGAATGTTCATTCATTAGCATTGGCACAGAGGATCCGTGGTGTACTGTAGTTGATTAGGTTCATAGCACTTATGTATCCCCTAGGGATAAGATGAAGAAAAAACCTAAGGTCTTTTTGCTTATTTAAAGTTGATATCCAACTCCAAGTTAAATTGGATATCAAGTACTTGACTTGCTCTGCATATATTCTCTTCAGTTCCATATACATAGGATTGTTCTCATTATCTGCATTTAAAATTCAAAGGCAATTAGCCCTGAAATAGTTAGAAGTGTAGAGAAAGAAATGTTTGAATTTTTATTTCCTACAAAGTTCACATTTTCTTTTTCATTTAAGTGGAACTTTAATTTCTTTTGAAGCACATAAGACAAATGTAAAAAAAATAAAGTCCCTCATGGGATTGGGAGGCTGAAAAGGACCATTATCATGAAATAGAGTATTTGCTTCTTGTGCTGGTGATTGAAATATTCTTTGAGAGGCTGAGTCTATACCAGCATGTAGAAAGCAGCTCCCGATCTGTCATCCACATGTTGAGACTGCCAGTGCTGGGATGGCTGGGATCTGGTGTTGTAGTTCTCCTGGCAGCTGAAGCCTGGGTTTGAGCAATGCTGAGTGTCTCTAGAGTCCAGCCTGGTTTGTTTGCTCAGTACCAGCCTGCAGTGTCACCACAGAGCACTGACAAACCTGCAGCACACCATCTGTTGTGTTCAGGCTGGCATTCAGCCGGCTCTACAATCCATAATAGGAGCCCAGATTTTTATCCAAGCCAAGATTTGGAGCTACCTGTGCAGGAACACCTGTGTTCAGTCATGTGCTGAGTGGGTGTTACGAAAAGTGGGAGCTGAAGAAAGGGCTTAAATTCACATTTAAGACATAATCCTGGTGGAGTCTATGTGAAATAAGCCATTCCTGTTCCAAAGGAATAGGTGTCCCCAAACTAAGAGTGAGCAGACTGAGAAAGGTTGGCTCTCTTAAAGCCAGGCCTCGAGCAGCTGTAAGATAGGAGCCAATTTCTTGGATTTTGTTCCTTTATGTCAGAATCAAACCTGTCTGTCCAGCAGAAAGCCTGAGCTGTGCCATCGGCTCATTCCCTGCAGACCAGGCTGTACATCCCTGTGCCAACACCATGCAGGGTTTCGCAGGGCTCATCCCACCTTAACAGTGGGAAGAACAGGTTCACACTCTGTGCTGATTTTGCAGTTGTCTTCAGTTTTATATTAGTATTTAAGTTTCATTTTCACACATAACTCGTCTTCAGACACACCAGCTTTTCAGGAAAGTAATTAATTTACAGCAATATTACTTAGTTCATCCAGCTGGCTGGTTGTGCCTTATTAATGCCTAGGTACAAGATTGGGTTTTTTCTTCATTCTGACAGGGATTCTTGGAGTCTCAATGAGCAATTAGTCTAAAAAAGCTGTCCTGGGGAGACATAATTAGTACTAAAAATCCCAAGCCCTAACTTGAAACTCTTCAACATGTCTGAAATTTTGTGTATTTTTTTAATTCATTAAAAGATACATTATTAACTAACAATCTTCCCCCATAATACCTGTCACCTATTAAAAAATCAAAAGTAGTATCTTTTTTAAGGTTTTACAAGTTAATTTCAATAGTTTTCATTTAAAAGAAAAATATAACGTCATATTCCAAGAGATGAATGAATGTCCTGTTTAACAGATGATGCTTCAAGAGCTGTTTGGGGGTTTTTGTGTTGATTTTTTTTTTTAGAATGACATTTTCAGAAAGCATAATTACCACAGGAGTTGACTTTCAAAGGACTGTTGTTGGCACCAGCTTTTTCTTCTCTTTATTAGAGCTGGTGGGAGCCAAGACTAGATTTTTGGCTTTTTAACATCTGTAATCGACGTGATACCTGCTGCAGTAGAAAAATAAACAGCCAGCAGCAATGCATGAAGACATTATGTGTAACATGGCCTGAACTAGTACCTCACTAATGTGTACATAACCTGCTTTAGAGAACCATATCTTAACCAGGCTAAGGGCTTAATTATTATTGATTAGTTCTGCCCACTCTTCCAATATCAGTCGTTATTGAAATAATCTCTGTGTCCCTCAATAAACATGCATCTGTTTCCATGGGAATGTGTTTTTAAATAAGAAGTGCTATTTGAATATTATTGGTTTCACTGGTTGTTCAGGCACTTGGTACTGTGGTTGCCCAATCTGTCATAGTTAATCAAGTCTCATCTCTTAACACTGGCTGCAGTTATCAATGAGTTGAGGATTAATATTCTGGGCGAAGCAGATGATAAATCATTTGTATATAATTAGTGTACAGCAAGGTTACAGCTGACATGAATTTTTATCTTAATTATGAGAGAAATTTGTTCCATTAATTTAATTTAGTTTGCATGAGTGGCTAGACACCTAACAAAGTTAATCTTACACCTGTCATTACAATATTAAGGAGAGGCTCATTTTCAAGCTGTAGACACAGATACTCCAGTATATAAGGATAATGTAGCTCATTCTGATGTGAAAATAGATGATCGTAGACAGAAGATATAGAACCTACTCTCTTTAAAGACTTCCCAAAGGATTTATGTGCGAACATTACAGAGATTCAAATCCAGTTGCTGCTGTACTGAATGGACTAATTTTCCTTCACTCTCCTTCTGTACTTCCTCGTGGAAGAGGCATGCAGTGCTTACAAAGGGGAAGCTTTTCACCTTATTTTTATGGATATGTATTTTAATTACTCTAAATATATACATGTAGTTAACATGTGACAATGCCACAGCACTTGTATGACATGATATCTGCATTAATGGCTATGGGTGAGGAAATATGTGCTGCCTGTAAGCCAGCCTTCTTACTTATGTGAAAAAGAATTATTCATAACTTCATCTACTACACAAATGGCAATTATGCAGGCATTTCTGAGGTTTCAGCATACTGAATAAACCTAAATTCTGTGTTAATTATCCAAGCAATTATCAAGTCTGATAAATCATACATGATTGATAGATAAGGTGGGGCTGTTTGGGTAACAGGATATGGTGTTAGTTATTTTGCTGATAATTAACCAAGCACCTAAATGAAAGAAGACCATTTGTGGCATCCCTTATAAAAATGTTTATCTTTATAGATTTGTTGATTATAGTTATTTTATTCTGGTAGGATGACTTCGAAAAAGAAAAGCCAATACCCTAGTCTTTTTACAGCTAATGAGATGAGACTGAATACAGTGGAGACAGAAATATAAGTGAAAATTGCATTCTGCACTAGCTCAAGCCCAAATACATATTTGTAATACAAGCCACAGTCTCCTTCACATTTGCAGAATAAAAATAACCCTCAAACAGAAACGTTAATTGAACAGTAACTCAGATTAATGTTTTGTAATATTAGTTCACAATTATTACTCTCAGCTAGGGTCAAGAAGTATATAGTTGGATATTCACAAAGAAATGGCTGATTTAAAAACAAAGAGCTCTAATGGAATTCAATAGTGCTTTTCAGTCATTCCAGTTGGCATCTCTATTACCTGAAATGATTCACAGTCCATTATGGGAGCTTCCATGCTAATAGAATGTCTATCTTCTGTAATACAGACACATCAGGGCACTAACTGAGAATCTGTCACAATGAATTTCATCTAGATTTCACTTCATCTCTTCATGGACTGTAAAATTTGCTCTTGTACAATGCCTAAATTTACTGTGGGTAATTGAGAGAGATCTATAGATGCAGCACACAGTAAAAAGCAGTTTTCCAAAGATCTATTGTAAATTGTGCAGATTTGGTTCAGTTGGGAAAAGATTATGGAGTGCTGGACACCACTCTGCTAATTAAATGTTTTTAGTCAACTCTGAGAATATTTTGAATAGATCATGGTGAATAGAAAAGTGAAAACAGCAGCCCAGTTAAAATGTCTCTCTTGCAGCTAGAAAGGCAATGAAAAAGCTTTTGAAATCTAAGAAACCCAAAAAAAGAGTTAGGCAAATGAGCGAAAGTAAGCTCCATTACCCCTTTTAAGACTTATGGATCATATCAAGTAGTCCTATGATATTTTTTATGTCTTGTGTTTACATAGTGCAAAGTGGGATATTGCCCACTTAATCTGACTTCCTCCAGTTCTTTAGAAAATCCTTCTTAAATAGGGCAGGCAACTCCATTTTATTTTTGCGACTGAGATTATTCATCCTCAGTGAAAATGTTGCTGTTAAGTTCTATGCATGGACTGTTGATAAAAAATTAAAATAACGTTTAATGCGTGCCTCATTTTTTTTCCCAGCTGAATACTTACTGCTCTGCTCATGAAATAGATATGCTGAGCATTTTCAACCCTTCCTGTCTTTTTCTTTTTTAAATTTTACTTGTTTCCATTAAAAGCTAAACAAAGTTATTGGTATCCTTACTGATCACAGACTTTAATATTTGTTAGACAATTACAATTGTGATATATTCTATAGCTTTTTTCACAAACAGAATAATAGCATCACGCTCCACTGCAAGTGAAGTGATCTCAGCCTTTACATTAGGAGAAAATCAGAATGGTATGACTGCAGTTCATTACTGAAATAGGTAACTGATGAACTGAAAAGACAAAGGGCATTGTTAAATGAAATGTCATTATTAGAGCTGCTCATGTTTAACAAATGTACTGTAAGTTAATTCAGTGGTGCTTTCTCCAAAGTTCTCTGTAGGACATTCACCATCCATGTTTATGCCTTCACGTGATCAAAGTATTTTTATTTTCTTTGCAAAAACAATACTAACTAAATCTTAAATAAACACCATTAAACTGTTGTAAAAAGTGATACATCAACTTTTGTCAAAGGTTTACCTCCAGAACTATGGCTCACCCAGTGATCTCTGAAAGACAAGCCTTTTTGAATGCTTTAAAATGTTTATGTCTATTTGCATAAATGCCTTGTTTTCCTTGAAGGAAAGCAGAAGGTAAATCCAGAGTTTCATGGGAAAAAGATTTAGTCTTTAGGCTCCAATTCAGCAATCTATGACTATGCAACAAAGCACTCTGGCACGTGTTTAATGTCAGGACCTGAAGCATCTGTTTTAATATGTTGCTGAATTGGGGCCTTAAAGCTCAAACAGAATCTTGGACCTCGTATTTTAAGAGCTGTATAAAAGTGGTGTTCTGATATTAAATAAAAAACATATCATACTTTCAGCATCTGTGGGAAACTGTTTGCATTGCCCCAGAGGTGATAAAAATAATTTATGGACTCAGTATTTTTCACAACAAGGAAATGACCTCAGCTTTGGCAATTTGAGGTAGTTAGTGAAGCTTTTCTGCTACATTTATAGATCTCCTTGAGCTACATATTTTTTGACCTGTATTTTAGATTTATTGGCAGATACATAAGTCACAGTAAATAACCTAAAAAGCAACTGATGCTCTGTGCATTTTGTGCATGGACTGATTGACAGATTAAGACAGGCTTCTTCCTCACAAGTGATTGAGACTTGTGCCCTTGCTTGTTATAAATATGTCTGCTGGGGTGCCATGTGAATTTTTTTAACCAAAACTTCGAATACAACTGGAAGATTAAAAGCATATTGATATCATAGGATGTGTAAATATGAGCTTGAAAAGAAAATATGTACTTATGCATGCAATGTTAAGGGAAATCAAACTCTTGGGAGCAGCCTTAAAGCCCTGTCTTCTCTGGGAAGTCCCACTGGCTTGGTACCTCTCTTAAGAACAGGAGTGCAGAGTCCAAGTTTCTGTTGCAGAGTATTAATGGTCCAAAAGAGCTGGGCAAGAAAGGTTCCTCTGGTATGTCTTCCTTCTGCTATGGCAGTACGGACATTGAGATTAGCACTGTAAACAGCTGAGGACTTTACCCAGATCTTGCTTTTGTCTTGAAAGGTTCTGAAATGAAGATTTGGGCCTTGAATGCCCTATTCGAGGCACTCCTCCAGTGCTTTGCATAGCCATAAAGGACTGAGTAATTACCTCTGTATGTGAGGAGGGAGAGTCGAGCTGGTTTTCCTCAGGTGAATCAAGCCCTGAGCAGTAAATAAGGGAAATAGATGCTGTATTTGATGGTCTGACATCTGATTGGAAATCACTGACCCCACAAGTATGTTTTTTTCCTGACATTGCCATGGAACTAAGATATTAATGACATCACATAGATGTGCTTACTATCTTTTCATCCCTTTTTCACTTTAGTCAAGGAACTTAGAAGTTACAATCAAATACCTAAAATGACATCTCCATCATTTGCCTGCTGGAAATCGGAAAAAACCCACCCCCATCTGCCATCCTGCCACCAGAAGTGAGATTAATTTAAAGTGTAAGGCAGAAGTGTAAAAGTTTACTCTCAAACTCTTTGTTCTTGTGGCTTTAAACTGATATCTTATTAACCCTTTCACACACTTTTTTTATCAGTAAAAGAAAATTGGCAATACAGAAGTTTCAAAGCAACTCATGGTGATCCACCCTCATTCTCTCAGATGTAGCATAGGATACATAATGAAGAGTAAAAGTTTCCTCACTTGAAACTGAGCTGCATCCTCATCTGTTCAGCTGTGCATAGATTTTAAATATGGATGTAAGAAAGAAATTATAAGAGATTTTATCTGTATCACCAAAGACATCACAAACAAAGTAAACATGACTTGGGCTACTAACAGATATGGATGAATTAAAATTTTCTACCTCTTGAATGTGCTACGGACGACCTGTGCATTGGAAATGAACCTTGCACTGTCTGAACATGGACAGAGCTCTGTGAGCTCTGCACCAGCACCATCCACCAGGCAAAACACATTTTCTCGACCTATTTCCCCTCATTTGTTTAACTTCACTGCCATCTGCTGTTAAGGAAGGGAACCTGGTCCACGGGCCTGAGAAATAGCTGTGATGTGCCTAGGTATGACTTGCCATAGTATTTCCAACGTTTACACATTTTTGATGTGCTGTAAAGGACAGGAAGGAAATAGTTGTCTGTAAGGTTTGTGTCCCAGGACACTGTGCTACCATTACCATGGCCAGGAGTTCTGCTAATAGGCCAGAAGATGCTGTGTCCTACTGAATTAAGTGTTAAAATGGTCCCTGACTAGATCCAAAGCAAGCCTGGCCCCTCGCAGATTGCTGCTGGTTGTCATCCTGTGCATCCTTATACCTCACCCAAGGGAGTGTTTTATCACTGATACACCTTGTGAAGACTCCAATGACACCAACACAAGTGATGTCTTCATTCTGTGGGCACGCTACCCTTTGACATCTTCCTCCCCCTTTTGCTCTAGAGAGAAAGTCTTCCTCATGTTCCTGTTCACAGCACTATTGCCCTATGTTCCTTCAAACAGATCCTGGGAAATCCCATCTTTTCCACCTAGCTTAAAAGAATGTAGAACAGCTGGAAAAGTAATGAGTAATTATAACATCTCTCATTTTGTGCAGTGGAAGTGCCAGGCAGAGAGGACTGGAGCAGATGGATCACCAGCTCTTCTCATTCAGTATGTCAGGTAGTTCCTTCCAGTCTAATTACTTTATGCTGGCATTTTCACTGCATTTAACAAATAAAATAATTCAGTATGGGAAATGGGTTGCATTCAGGAAAAAAAAACAAAAAAACCCCTACCAGACAAGCCCCCCAAGAACATCCACCCCCAACTCCCCAAATTATATATATATATATAAATAAAGGTTATGAATTAAAAAATAGAGTTTGGTTATGGAAAAGATGTTAGAAGTGGAATATATTCCACTAGTGATGGGTGCAGTTCAAGATAGGAAGTCTGTAAAAGCATGACATTTTCTATTTCTTGCTATGTATGAGTATCCAGCTTTGACTCAATGACTTAATCCTTTGGCCTGGTTCAATATAAAGCAACAGACAACTCTGCTTTGACCACAGTAGGCTTTGGCTGAGACTGTCAATAAAACTACTGTGGAAGATAAAGTGATATTTGAAGATTAACCTAAATACTGTGTTTAGATAGTGAATCTGATGGTCTTGAATGGTAAATGATGATATTACAGTTATATACATTTACTACAAATAGTATATTTTTAGTCTGCAATGTCAGGAATAGGTTCTTGTCTGTAGCAGTTTACTACTCTGGTATTAACTCTTTCCCCATGGCAATACTTTGAATTTCCTTGCTTTTCTGATTCTTTTTTTTTAACTAATTCCTAAAAGTCTTGATAATCAGTACATCTGTAGAAAAAGCAAGATTCAGTCTATCTCCCCTCACGCCCTAGCAATAAAATTGCATTTCAGTCCTGACCTCAGAATATCTGTCGCTATCAAAGCTAAGTTATGAACTATAAGGCAGAGAAAATGTAGCTCGATTTTTAGATACTGTGTTAAAGTGCAGACATGGCACAAGTTAGAAAAATCTTATTTTGCCTTATAAAAGGAATGAATTTGATATGGAATTGAAGAAGCACGAGAATGGAACACCAACATACCAGTTCCTAAGTAGAACAACATCCCTCAGGGCAACAAGATTTGCATGAAAAAGTCTTATTGTTAGCACAGGAGTGTGTTGTGGTGGGCAGAATGTATTAACAGGCATACTCATGTCCAGGCCTCCTGAAAAACCTCAGTATGAGACATGGAACAAAATACTCTGAAAATGAAAGAGTTAAGGAAAACACTTTGGAAAGAAGTTGGACTAGAGCCGACCACAGTCAAAGGCCAGAGATGATGGATTTTTTTCTTTATGTTTTATTTTTTCATAAAGTGTTTAAAGTACTTGTCCTGACTCAAACCCTTTCACCATGCATTTCTTCGTTTCCTCAGTTTCTCCTATGAAACATGGATATTCTCCTGTGAACACCCACTCTTTTGCACAACCACCCATCATATATGCAGGCAGACTTTCATAAACTAAAATCTCTTCAGAACTGACTCAATATTTGAAATTCTGCCTGTTGGAAAGTTCATGGGATATCACTGGCACCTGGTACTTCTGACTTAGCACATGGCATGAGAGCTACTGCTTGCCTTCTCACTTTGGAACTCCCAGTCCCCTTTGTCTTACTGAAGGCAGACTTGGCTTTTCTCTCTCGCACAGACCAGCACAGACCTATTTTCTCTGAGCCACTGTGAAACATGCTGCTTCACTTCATACACACTTCCAGAAATAAAGGCAGGCGAATCCTGATGTGATGTTCTGATAGAGCATATGCAGCTCATTTCATCCTACTTTCTAAACCAAAAAGTGCCAGGATTTTTTTTTGGCTACACAAAGGGAAAAGCATAGCAGATGGATCGACTACAAGACAGCCAGTTAGGGAAGCAAAGACTGACAAAAAAGAAAATGCATTGTCGGATTTTTCTTTAAACCTGCAAATAGAAAGGGAACTGGGCGAGACAGTCTCACCAGAAGAGATGATGATAGAGAAGTGGCTTTAAGCTCAGTAGAATAGTCAAGGTAAAAGGTTAATTGTTCTCTCAGTGGAAGTTATAGTGCCCGAATTAATGGGTGCCACTGCACCTCCTCCATTAGAAGCAGTTCCTGGATTCAGTCATTTCTTCTCCATGTGGACTGCGCTGAATTGCCAGTTTGTAGCATTGCTCTGTGCTCACTGCTCAGCTTCCCACCAGCCCCAGGCTTCCCAAAGTGGAAGGAAGTTACGTCTGCTAAGTCCAGCTGCAGGGAATGGACAGTTTTATAGGATGACTTTTTAGTTTGCAAAAAGCCTAAATAAGACAAACAACACATCTCTGCAAACACAGGGCATCACAGACTGAGGTACAGTAAGTTCTCAGAGCAGGGCCAAGAGATGGGAAGCTGGAAGAGGTTTTATTCCATACAAAGAGACAGATTTAGGAGAGAACACATAGCTGTACATCTATTTCCTATAGTAAGCAAAAGCAACACAGATCCCAAGAAAGAAGTCACCAGCAATGGGAAGCAGAGCTTCCTAGAGCTTTTAAAGCTTCCTTTGTGAATGAGCTGTGATTTTATTGGCCATTCTGAACAAACTAGACTGGACATCATATGGCATATCCCAGGTGTTTGTGTACCTGTAGGAACTTTCCTCCTAATTTCAAAAGCCATGGAAGTAACAAGGCATCCTTTTCCAGCTTCTCTTTCTAGAAGGCATAGTCCCTGATAACAGGGCATTTTTGGGGATAAGAAGTATAACTCCAAAGATATTACATCCAACCTTTCAAACTCACAAGAGTATGAACTACTAGAGACATTGGAGAAATTGGTAGGGGATTTCTACAACAAAAGACTTCATTAGCCTTAAACTGCAAAAAAATCCAGCACAGTCACTGGAGTCAACCAAACTGCTGCTTTTGAGTAGACTGATAAGAAAAGTGCTAACAATCTCAGAGGCAAATCTTTGTCATAAGTGGCCCTGCATAAAGGATGTGAAGCTGTAATAAAACATTGCCAATTCTCCTTGTTTTTATTATAAACCTTGCGGTGTTTGATGTTTGTTTATAGCCCAGCTCCCAGAATCAAGACATTAGGTGAAAGTCTCTGTTTTAATTAAGAAACAAAGGTTTTATTCATTTTGTGTTGCTGAAAAAAAATATTTCCACGGGTGCAACCCCCCCCCCAAAAAAACCCAGATACAACCCCCTTCATATTGATATATGATTTAGATATATTAAATTATCTAAGTTGATTACATTATTTATGAAGACTGAATTTTTAATGTCCATTATTTACTAACACTAATGATGCTAAACCCAGTGGAGGTTTCTTTTTTATTTTGCACGTAGCCCTACTAGGTGACTTCTTAACAACTGAGCTGGAACCTGGGTCTTCTGGGCTTGGGGCTCTCTTATCTTCTATTTTTGACTTCTGAGACTTTTTATTACTCTAAGAAGCCTTAGAAGTCTTGTACAAATTGAAAGCTAAATCTTTCGGAGATGTAACTTTTTCCTCCCTCACTCCTTTGGGCAATAACGGACATGTTTTCTAAGTTACCATTCAGTTTGAGTGATTTTTCTCTGACTTATCAACTACTAAACCCTTCCTCAATATTCCTCCCTGCACAAAACAGCAAACTTACCAGTTGAGTGTTTCTGCTACAGAATGGTCAACATTGAAACAATCCACTTTTAGATAGCATCACTGGCTGAATAAAGATTTATCACCCCACTGCTGTGAGATGCTGGGAGGAAGCAGGACATCACTTTTCTTTCATGATAATCATGGTATGCTCTGTGCTGGCTTATTCAGACATGCTGCTCAGTTTTATTCTAGGTGACATTCTGATGATTTTCTTTACACTTTGGGGATGTAGTGCTGTATGATTTTATCAAATAAAAGATTCATATGATAAATTAGAAAATAATATTGTAATTATATGACCATTTTTTCCTTAATTATATACTTGAGTCCCACATCAGGGTTAAAAAATTCCATGGTTTCAACATTCTTGACATTTATTTAGTTTTTGCCAAGGTTCCCTGATGTCTAGGGGGTTTGCACAGCTTTTGAAGTGTAAGAGTTAGTCTGCGCAAAACACAGCCTTAGAAAACCAGTTCTTTGCAGACCAAAATTCCAGAAAGTGTTTTCTAAGCTTATTATAACTACTAACTGCTTTTATTAATCCCTAACTGAACTCACATTAACTTGACCTTGAATTTTAATGAAATGGGTGCCATCATCATTGTGAAAAAAAAACTGTTCAGAAAAAACATGTATTTTATTTGTTATTTGGGTTCAATTTGTGCTGAAATTAGCCATGATTTGCAAATAATAGTCAGGTTAAGATCTATCCTTTTTCCTTGCCTCTGAATAGCTAGAATGACAAAAGGTAATTCATTTTTCTTCATAATTGCTTCTGTGGAAAAAGAAAATCTTTGAAAACACAGCTAAGCCAAGTTTCTTGAATGCTGTAAGAAAATACTTGGATCACACACAGAAAAGCCTTGAAATGTCCAGTGCAATAAAACCTGGGACTGCATTTCATGGTGCCCATAAAACCTGCTCCAAAGCCTCCTAAAAAATGTCTCAGAACAATTCATAAAATCTTTGATTCAAATTACAAGAACTTCTCAGTGATTTAAGGGACAGTAGAAATAAGGTCACTGTCAGCCTTGATTTGTTTTCCAGACGTTCACTATTGTACTCCTTATGCATAATTGAATAATGAATTAAAACACATTAAAACACACTGAGGCAGGCTTTCCAAAGCACAAAACACCAGGAATGTATTTTCTAATGGCGGCAGAACACGGTGAAGTGCCTGGTGTCACCAGATGGTGCTCTTCCACCATTTGTCAAAGTGTTTGCCTAAGTGTAAGCAGGATTTGATTCTTAAAAGCATTCTAATGGCAGTTTTGGATTATGCCACAATCCACTGCTTAGAAGTAGTCGAAGATGGAGGGAGTAGTAGTGAATGCTGGTAAAGTTTGCTTTTCATTTAGGGTTAAGTTGCAGTCAGGTTAACATTCCTAAACATTGCTCAGAGGAACTGTTTCATTTCAGAACACACATATGTATAAACTACTCAAGTTAAACTTGATGTCTACCCACAACACACAGCTATTTTTTTTTCTGCAGGCTATTTTCATTTTTGCTTAGCTCTGTTCAAGGTTACACTGCCAGTGCTCACCTTGTATATCTACCTTTTTGTCTCTGCTACCCCTACATCACTGATACTTTTTCTTGTTCCTCTTACCAATTCTCTGCCTTTTCAATTCTCTTTCACAGAAATGGAAGAAAAGCCAAAAAAATTCCTCCATCTTAGATCATCATTCTCTTGGGAGTGAGGTGTACCTGTGAGAAGTCTGTTACTGTGTCAGATTATCTCACTCCATGGGGAAATTAACTGTTCATTCTTACAACTATTTTAAGTTAAGGATATGCCATATTATTATGACATGCAGAAGGTAAAATCTAAATCCATATATTTTGCCTAAAAATGCTACAGTACAAATATACATCTCTCTGCCCTTTTGTAAGGATTTGCAAACCAGTAATCCAACACCCCACAGTCTTTTGTTCTTTGAACATCAAATAAATCTCACAGGTGATTCGGTTTGGAGAATTTTTACCTTTTAAAAGTATATTATAAATTACTGGGCTTTTTGTTTTCCAACAATTCCAAATCAGATTTGCTCATAAATAAATATAAAAACAAAGCAAAATATTTCTTCACTGTGAGAGCATCACAGACACAGCTGTGATGTGAAATTTAATATCCTGGCCCAAATCAAGGACTTACAGTGCAAAGGTTCTCATTTTCTTTGTACCTTCTTGAGTAGAGGCTCAATGACTCAACTTAATTAGTTGTTCCATAAAAGATCTCTCCCATAGATTAATTTCTTTTGAGTGCAACAGCTACAGATGACCTGAGACTTTCAGAAGAGGTGTAAAGGCACCATCCTTCCCTATAGGTAACTACTCTGTGTCAGGGTGTGCTGTGCCTGTCCTTGCCCGAACTTTGCAATGTGTATCCATGTAGAAACCCAGAAACTCCTCAGTAGCCTGATTTTTCACAGCAGCACTCTCTGAAAATCAAGCCTCTCAAAAGTTTCTCAAAAACTTAAGTAGCCAGAATGACTAGTTACTTGAATATTCTGATCACAGTCTTTGAGGGACGTGATCAAAATCATGGCACTGCAAAAAGAGAAGCTTGGTAAAAACTTTAGTATTCATCAAGTACTAAGTTACAATATTCTCTTATTCTCCAGACAGACTCATATAAGAGACCTTGCACAGATGAAATTGTAGAGACTACCAGCCACCAATTTTGTCAACTTCTGTCATGTAGATGATGAGAGAGCTGTGCTTTTTTTTCTTACCAGAGCCTCAGTACTTTCACTGTCTTTTCCTCTACAAATTCCACAGGCCATAAGGTCTTTTCTCTTCCTCCTGCTTTAAAAAGGAGCTACTGTGTGGCCCTTTGCTAACTACAACACCAAGATGACCATAAACAGGAGCTTCTTCTGTTTCCACATTCATTACTCCCACCTGTTTTGCCTGTGTTTGCCTTGGATTTGGTTGGGATGAACTAACTGGTGAGCTAAAATGTTCATGTCCATATTGCCAATCTTAATAAAACAATATTAAAAATGACACAAACATAATTTGCAAGGAAAAAAAAAAAGTCATCTTGTCTGCCTGTATGTTTTAAACTATTAAATGCTGAGAATAGGAATTGTTCAGAGGAGAGACTGAATAGGACCTTGGCTGGACTGGACCTTATAGCTGTCATCCATGGATAGGATAGTGGGCATGTTTAAAACATCACTGTTTACTGTGATGTGTGATTGCTGAAAAGGCACAATACTTGGCAGAGCATATCAGCCCATTTGATGGGATGCAATGGTCTGCTGCTGCCCCTAACAGTGGCTACTGTAACAGATCTGTGACTTTTTCATTTCACAGTGCACAGTCTCACTTCCACTGATGATAATTGGGAATTTGCAATTGCCTATTGAATAGTTCCCTAGGCCTACTACATCTCAGGAAATAGATGAAGGCGGGCTGAACTGTAAGGAGATGGGACACAACTGAGACAACAAATAAAAAGAAAAGTAAATGCATGCAGAGGAAGATACTGCTGGTGTGCCCCGCACTATTGCAAATTCCAGAAACCTGGATGAAAAAGGAATCATTTCATTAGGGATAAGGATGGATGTGATCTCTGCGCTGAAGCTGCCAGGCAACTAAACGCATTGAAAACAGAGCCCATCCAAGATATGAGCCACAGAACATGTAGCAAAATCTGATACTGACTTTGGAAGATGTGGGCTTAGTTCCCTACGGTTGGCTTCAGTTTCTCCTGTAACTAGAAATACAACTGGGAAGATGCAGTCATGGCAGTATGCAGGTCCATAGCCTGATGCAGTCGCTGGGATCCTTTCCATTTACTCTGAGATCTGTCCATGACACTGTGTTTTATGGAACACATACAAGGGTGTTGTACCCTAACAAGAAAATGCCGTACAAAGGAAGTTATATTTACATTATCTGTATTTTATCTATCATCCAGAATTTATGAAAATAAATATCTTTTAGGCCTTCTCAGCATAGAGAACATTGGAAAGTTACTTAACTTACTTTATTTATCTAACTGCATTTGCCCTACAAAGTGAGGAGCCCGTGCTGTGGCTGTTACAACTCCATCTCGGATTTTATTCTTAGTATAAAAAGAAACAAATAAGTGCTAAAAGATACAGTGGAACCTATTGCTACATTTTCAGTAGTGATTGAGTCTGATGTTGTCACAGGTCCAGGCTGAACAGCAAAATGAATCACATGGCTATTAAATAAAAAAAAAAAAGGAGGAAGCTCTTTAGCTCAATTCATGGGATTGAGATGAACGAAATTGAAAAATCAAGACAGGATTGTTCAAAGCCGTTGCACCAAGAGTCAGAGCTCACTTACCGTCACAGATCAAAATAAAGCAGGGAAAGGGAAAACAAAGACTAAAGCTGAACTTGCTACAGATTTGGAAGCACAAAATCTTAAGATCTGAAGGAAGTGGGGGGTTTCTTTTTTAGATGGTACCCCTCTCGGGACTCTTTTTAAACCTAATTGGTGCTTAGAAGATAGATTATCCGAATGTCATAGGGGACAACGGCTCTGTCTGGGTAACTGGGTGAATTTGCATCACAATTAAGTATTAGGAAGCAATGCCTTTGCAGAGTATTTCATTTAGCTTCAAGTGATCAAAGATGAGTTGTAATGACAAAATGGATATATTTTTGTATTTTCATGCCTTTTTCCTTTCCCAACTATATACCAGATGAAGGAAAATTCCAGCTTCCACTGTAAAGAAGAAAAATGTTTCCAGTCCTTATGGTCTCATAAACACAGAGCAAATTAAAAGACTCTATTACATTTCTGTAAGTACATCATTTCAAGTCAGCTTTGTGATTTTGGGTTCCAGTTGCATGAGTTTTACAGTTCATAGGAGTTAATTAACCCTGTCTCCCTCCTTTGCTTTACTATGCTCTAAAAAGCCAGAGAAACAGTTCAATTACCCAGGGTAGGTTTCTTCCCTCCCTTGTCTGATACTCAGTTACTATTCAAGCCCCTAGTCCATACTACCCTCGGCTTTTTATTTATCATTTTTCTTTAATGTGTTTCTTTTAAAAGGAATTTTATGACCATATCATGGCTTAGAAAGCTTTTATCCAAGTTGGTGCATCTGAAGGTCACCTTCATCCATTCCTAACACTCTCCTTGTTTAAACCATTCTCCTTGTCCCTGCTTTTTGCTTGTTTGTTTCAGTCTTCCTCTCCACGGCAATCAAATTAGAGTCGTACAGTTCTCTGTGAGGAGAAGGAAGACAAAAAGCAGAACGCCCATATTGCTCTGGTGACCACATTAACCTCTGGGCCTGCATAACAGTTTTCTGCAGCTCTAATTAAGACGTGGCCTGTGGCTACACCAGCACATGGTCTGATCTTGTCTGGCATATTTTTGCTTTTATTGTTATTATTGTTTTGATCACTCTGTCAGGGCAGCAGTCTGTATGGACTGACTCACATATGCTCTGCTGCCCTCCAAGGGATGGGAACAGCGCTCTTGTGTGGCTTCTCCTGTTCCTTCACCTCCCTGAGATGCTTCTAGCCACAGTCTAGTGAAGGGTTTATTTTTTGTAATGCTCTGTGTACGGCAAAGAGCCTGGAAACAGAACACCAGTGGTAGACTTGTAAAGAGACCACTGTCACCTCTTTCTGAAGCTGTTGCCAACGAGAATGCTGCCCTGCCACCACGCTGTGCCATGGTTTGCTACCAGGCTGTTACCACCCATCAAATCCTCCCACACTGGTGTGATTTTATTGATGAGTCTGAAGTGTGTTGGTACCCAGAGAGTGCATGGGCACAGCATCCAGTCCCCAGCGCACAGCCGTTGTGCCACAGGGTCTGCCCAGTGCTGCCAAACCCGGGGTGGGAGGCCAGGTTCCAGCACAACCAGACATGGGAACGGGCTGCCCAGGGAGGTGGTGGAATCACCATCGCTGGAAGTGTTTAAGGAAAGACTGGACGTGGCACTTGGTGCCATGGTCTGCTTGACAAGGTGGTGTTCGGCCACAGGACAAACTCGATGATCTCAGAGGTCTTTTCCAACCTCATTGATACTGTGATTCTGTGACCTGTGTGGAGGGCAGAAAAAACAGAGTTAAACCCCCTTTGGAAGTCAGGTCACCAAAGGGAACGCGGCTGGCAATGAGGAGTGTCAGCACCCTGAGAGGCACGAGCGGCCGTGAGGCACCTCGCGGCCACAGAACACTCTGCAACTTGTCCTCCATGCTGGCGGGAGGCCTCAGGACCCCTTGGAAAAGGGAAAAAAATGAAGGAAAAAGCGCAGCGCGAAGCGCCCTCCAGGGAACCACCCGGCGTTTGAGGGCGGAGCCGCGCTCCAAGGGGCCGCGGGCACGGGGGCACCCGGGGGCGCTCCCAGGGGCGCAGCCCCCGGGCGGGCGGGGCCGCGGCCGTCGCGCTCCGCGCAGCCCGTCAGTCACATGAGCCGCCGCCCTCCTTCCCCCGCACCCCTTCGGCCGCGAATGGCACGGCCCGGATGCGCTTGTACGCAGGGAGGGTGCGGGCGAACCATTGCGCGGGGGCGGG
>VZRE01012784.1:37039-91816 GCA_013396775.1 Cephalopterus ornatus | reverse complement strand
GGAGGCCTGCGGGGCTGGCGGCAACGCTGTGCGGGTCACCTTCGGTGCTCCGCCGCCCTGCCAGGTCCCCGCTGCCGGCGAGGATCGCCTGGCTCCTGTGGGAGCGAGGGGAGAGCGGGAGGGTGTCCGGAACACTGGAGGTGGGGAGGGTGCGCAGGTGGGTCCCTGCAGCCCTGGGACCCGTCTCCCCGGCCTAGGGCTGAGGTGTGTGGGAGCTCTGTGTCTCTCCTGAACCGTGCGTGTCCCTGGAGCTGCGGGTTTTCGTCCTGTAAGGTGGGGACAAAAGCACTGCGATGCGGTGGCTGTGCCGGTGCTCTCCGGTCCGCCTGTCACACTTCACTTTTGTCACTGCTGTGCTTTGAAATTGCATTACCCACCCCCAAAAAGTGGAATTCCATGTAGATTTCTCCTCCTGTTTTTGTAAAAGGATTATAGAAGCGTGTCCAGGTTTTGGTTGGGGTTGAGGTTAAATTGAGGTGTGTGATGTTATGAACCCTGAAATTGAAAGAAATATGCGAAATGGAGAATAAATTAAGTGGCTTGTGGCAATAGGGCAGTCTGTTTAGCTGGAGGCAAGCAGTGGACCAGGAGTTTCAATAGGAAAACCAGATTAAAGTATTTAACTGGGTGAAAAAAATGTGATGTTAAATCCATGTAGAAATGTACCTGTTTCTTTAATGTCTTTCATATTAACAACCAAGTTGCATATGGAAGTCAAGGTTTTGCCTGATATGTGGTCTGTGCTAAGGTTAAGTTTGGAAAATGTTCATTCTTCAGATGAATGAGAAACGCTGAATTAGTGTTATGTTGTTTGTTTGTCAGGTTGAAACGAGAGAAGATGAGGAACAAAACATCAAGTTGACTGAAATTTTGGAATTGTTGGTGGCTGCTGGGTATTTTCGAGCAAGAATCAAGGGGCTGTCACCCTTTGACAAGGTGAGACCAGTGCAATATTTTTAAATCCCTTTTTTTGAGTATACGAGGCTCACGTATTTTGCTAGTTTGTTTA
The DNA here is from genome assembly GCA_013396775.1 of Cephalopterus ornatus. Lineage (NCBI taxonomy): Eukaryota > Metazoa > Chordata > Aves > Passeriformes > Cotingidae > Cephalopterus > Cephalopterus ornatus. The sequence goes on along the minus strand of VZRE01012784.1, from coordinate 90,807 downwards.
GCAGTGCTAGGTGACTTTATAAAGGACACTTGCAACCTGTGAGGCTTTCCTGTGTAAATAGTTCTGCAAGTGACCTAGTTTCAGGCAGACAGGACCTCCTCAGTCTTGAAAGACAATTTCGTGCAGCAAGGCCTGTTTAAAGGACACAATTGGATGCAACCTAATTGCTGTCTGCTATTTTTGTGGGTGTTACAGCCTGTGAGAGTGTCATACCAGGGAATTTCCTCCCTTCTCTCAACTGCAGTTAGAATAATGAGAAAGATTTGATACTTGGAGAAAGCCTGGTAAATTTAAAAACGAGTATTCATTAATGAGAAATGAGGAAGTATCTGTGTAAGAATGGAACAGTTATCCTCGTGAGATTATTTTGGTGCTGTTTTTACATATCTTTAGAATGTCACATAGGTTAACCTTTCATTGTCCCAGACAGGAAGTGTGTGATACTGACAGTGAGCAAAGTTCAGGTTGAAGAGAGATTTCTGAGTTGTTTCAGTGCTGACTCTGTGAGAAATTCCTGAACCAGGGTTTGAAAACACATAACTACAGAAGCCTTGAAATGGATGCTTCTGTTTTCTGCTCTTTAATCATAGCACACCCTTGCTTTACAAAGCAGTTTTAGTTTCTCCAAACTCCTTGGTATTATTAAGTGTAGCTGCTGCTCAGGAGTCTGTGCACACAGGCAAAGAGTAGTTTGAAGGAGAGTGCCCTAGGATGTAACATTGTTGTATTTGTGTGTGGAAATCGGGTTCATACTTACCTAAAAACAATTGCAAAGGTACCATTTCAGGACAATGCCCAATCTCACAAAAACGAGCATCGCTATTGAAAATGCTCAAGGTGCTAGTGCAGAAGGGATTCTGTAGGTTAACTGTTTCAGAGGGAAATGTGGGAGAGGTGATGTGTCAGAAACCTTGTCTAGAAAAAGTTTCCCGGTTTGCTGGGTGGTGTTGGTGAGTTACTCCACGTTTTAATCCCTTTCTCTGTTCTTTGCCTTTGCATACATTTAGGTTATCTTGCCCATGTTAATGCAAGGTCGTCTTTAAATATTTATGTAAAGTTGATGAAATGGCTCAGGAGTTTAAATATGCCTAAGTATGTGTCGGATTAGGGCCTGAAATAGAGATTTCTGTAGAGCTGGGGATTTCCATTGCTGGTACTGTGTCTAGCACTTGTCTCAGCAAGCAAGGAATAACAGTAGCAAATGTGTATGTACAAAGGGAAGTATGTGAATGCAAAAATTATGATCCTTGATAAAATTTTGATATGGTCACTTTTTACGGATCACGACATTTAACATACTGTTGTATGTTAAACATATCGTGTTTTATCCATTTTTTTTTTCCTAGTCTGAAAGCTGTTTCAGATCTAAAGTATGAAGCTAAGAGAGGAATTTAGAATATCAATAACTGCTGGGTTTTTTCTTGTATATGTATATTCTATGTGGAAGTTGATATGGTTGTGGTATCTATTTCAGTCTCTCTATGAGAATACTGAGGATGGAGAGAATACTACAGCCTGTAAGATGTATTTGGTTTTATCTCTTCAATTTAAAATGGAACTAACCCTGCTGTTGCTCCTTTGATAGGTGGTAGGTGGCATGACGTGGTGTATCACTACTTGCAACTTCGATATCGATGTTGATTTATTATTTCAGGAAAACTCTACTATTGGTCAAAAAATGTAAGTTGGTTAAATGGCAAGTGGGATATTTGAATTCTTCTTAAAAAAGAGGAAGCAGATGGGGAAGGGGAAGTTACCTGCTATTTGCCTGTTTCTAAGAAAGATTTTTAGTCCAAGTTTCCTGCTTTTCAAGACTGCTCGTTTGCAAAACATTGCACAAGCTTCTGGGTTTCTCAGACTGTAGTTCAACAAACTCTAAAACCAGAAAGAAGCTTATTTCAAAAAAGGCAGTGCTATTCCCACTGGGCTGCCATGCTCTTAAATGCTTTCACTGCTTAATAGGGATATATGTGGCTCCACACCAAACTCGATTGGGAACTGATCCTGATTAAACCCTTTAAAAAAAAAAAAAGAAAAAGAAAATAGTTTTAACATGAATGAATTCCTGGATCCAGTTCTCTGCACAGCTGCACAGATGCTTGTGCTGGCACAAGGAGATGATGCAGAGGCCAAAACAAAGGGCAGAGGGAGACCATGCTGCTGGAAACTGGAGTGCAACATTAGAAGACCTTCCCTGAGTACCCTCTGTCTGCAGTTCTACTGTGTAAATAACCTCTGACTCTCCTTTGTGGTTCTGGATTGGAATTGTAGGCATCAGCAAACAGAATTTAAAGCATGTCATTGTTGCCAAAATAGTTACCTGCCCCATACTGAGTGGGAGATTTCCTTTCTCAGAGTGACCCAATGAAACAACTTTGTTTTGATTAATTTCTTATGCATGGAATTTGCTCATAAGCCAGCTAATTCCTGTATTAGGGAGGTTATAAACTCTGTTTATGCTGAGAAAGGGAACACATTCCAAACACATGCATATCTGTGATAGAAGAGCCATAATTAAAATTTGCAGAAAATAAGAATAGCCAGACAAATTACAGTGAGATGAAGAGACTTGTTTGCTCAATGCAGTTGAAAAGAGCATCTTTCTGTGCTGTTTTCTTGAAAGTCATTGGGCATTGGCAAGGCTGTAACACTTTTAAAAGTAAAGATTGTGGGTATTGCCATTGCCCTTGGAGACACTCAAATTTTCATAGATAACTAACTACATAAAGCATTACTAAGTGCAAAGAATTAAGTAAAGGCTAGGAATGAAGATGGTGGTGGTAATTTTTATAATTGCCAGGTTTTTATAATTGCCATTGTTGCTATCCTTAAGAACAACAAGATAAGAGATAGTTAAGTTGTCCTGAAAATGTTCTGTTATTTTTCCAGCTGACTGGATGCAAAACAAAAACCAGGCTCCTTTCCCAAAACAGCAACAATGATTTATTTGTAAATCTGAAGTGTTGAGAATCACACAAGCATAGGCTGTTTTGATGCCCACGTAATGTTTATATTGGTGGTGGCTCAGGGCTTTTGTGGTGTTCTGAAGATAAGGAAAAGTTAATTGTGTTTTCTCAGTATTACTCCAAAGACATTGTGATGGTGTCCTGTTATTTAATTGCTGGGTTGAAATAAACACAGACATACATTAGGAGAGGACCTGGCATCTGCTGGATAAAACTTTTGTTTGAATTGCATTTGCTTTGATTGTGCTCCACTTCCCTTTAATAGATATAACGTTTCAGGCTCTCTTCCCAGGCTTTGGTCTCATGGCTCTTGATTGCCTTTTGTTCTTCCAGAATATCACCTGTCCATTTGGGCCCTATTAAATATCATTGAGGTCATTACTGGACCAGTTACTTTTTCTCCTTCATGGAGAAACAGCTTTGGTTTCCTTAGTAAAGTTTTCATCCTCGGTGCTGACACCTACTTTAAAAAATGTACTTGGCATCACTGACAGCAGAAAAATTCCTTACCCTAAAATAAGGGATTTGGTGGAAACAGGATGCAGTTTCTGTAGATGAATCCCTTGCGGTAGGGTAATCCTTTCATTTTACCAGCTCCTACCTGAGCTCTAGAATGAGACAGTTGCCAGCAAATTCAGTTTTACTCACTTGGAAACTATGTGAAGTATACTGTGTACTTAGCTTTTAAGTGCTATATATATGTTTAAAACCATAAAGTTTCAGGACTAGCATCAAGGTATGTTTTGGGAGTTCTGCCAAACAAATTTTAAGTCCTTACATTTGATTCTGTGCTCTTTGAGTGCCTATCTCTTACTTTATTGTAACTATTCTTAAAGCTAATGTCTCTTCCTGTGGGCATATACTAGAATATGCAAAGGTGTTTGTAGATGTATCTTACGTGGGTATTTCATCTGACCAGACACCCAGGTCTAGAAGTTTTGTGTGTAAATACAAAAACTGTGTACAGTGGAAGCCACTAGTGGGAACTTAACTGTGTTTGCAAAAATAATTTGTAATTTACAAAACAGAAACATATCTGTGTTTTTGTTGTTTTATAATAGTGCCTTAACTGAAAAAATTGTGTCAGTATTACCAAAAATGAAGTGTCCTCATCGTTTGGAGCCACATCAGATCCAGGGACTGGATTTCATTCATATATTTCCTGTTATACAGGTAATAATAATTTTATGGTGTATTGATAGTTTGCTGAAAAAGGCCATAAAACTTGCATAAAAAATTTAACAAGGCTTTGTATTATTGTTTGGCTCTTTATTTAACTTTGGAATGAATAGTCACAGAGAAGTAATTTAATGTTTTTAAAGAAGGGAGTGACATTATGGATGATGGAATCCTTAATTATCATTTGATCCACATTTAATAAGAACACAAATCAACTCTCTAAATTCTTTGAAGTGGAATCAAATTCTGCCTTTTGTGGAACACCTGCTTACTCCATAAGCTTAAGCACAGGCTGTAAGTTATGAAGCCAGTCACTGAATCACATGTGAATAAGGCTAAAGGCAGTTGGGGTTGTTTCTTTAAGCATAATACATCCTTAATTCTTATTACTTAAAAACTGTATGGGTGGAAAAGTACATTGCTCTGACAAGCACCACTGGCTAAGCATGTGCATATGCATAGTTCTCAATTTTATTAAGGTTTAAACTAACACTTGATGTGTTCCAGTTATGTGTGGTATTTTGAGAATCCCTGGCATGTTGTTATCATTTTTTGATTTTCCTTTAATCTGCACACCGAAACATATCTTTGATACATAGTGAAAATGAAGACTGTTAAGCAAGCCTTTTTTTCAGTAAATATCTCACTACCTCCTGCCTGTGAAGGAATTTAGCCAGAATGGAATCTGAGTTCCAGTTTGTAAGAAGTGGGGAAAACTTCCTGGTGCTTTGTCTTGTTATCTTCTAGTAGGAGTCTCCTGAGGGAAACCAGTTAACTGCACTCCCCACAAAACATTCCGTGGTGTGTGCTACTGTTACACAGCTTTTAAGCTGTTCTGATGCTGCCTGAGGTGGAAAGTTGGTATCTTGTTAATGAGACTTTTAACTTCTGAACTCTTTATTTCCTACCAAAAAAAAAAAAATCCAATCCAGGTGAATTTCTTTCCCTGGTCACTTGATGACAAGGAATGGTTACATTTATTAAATACCAGGCTTCTTTCACAGGAAAAATATCACTCCTGTGTAAGAACTATAGCACAAGGTGTTCTTTTCTCTGATCTGCTTTATCCAAAATCCTGGTTTGGGATATTACCTCAGGAAAGGAGAAACATTAATTCTAAGCAGGGAGGAAGTCTGCTTCTGGGTTTCTCTCAGAGCAGTTATTCTCAGTAGCTGGCCAGTAGGTGGTATAGCTGACCCATGCTTCAAGAAGTCTTTCTAGATTGACTTAGTTTTTTGTCTGTAGAGGATCTTTTTTTAGAAGCTGTGGCTTTATGTCAGGTTCCTGTGAAACTCTGCCTGCTCCACACATTGTGGGTTCCTCATTTCTTCCCAACCAAGACAGGCTTTTGAGAAAACTTGCTGATGTCACCAGCATACTCTGTTCTTAAAAAGACCGTGCAAGAGCTATAAAATGCTGACTACACCATGTAGGAATTGTGTATTTGATAATGACACTTTATTCAGTACCCTGTTAAATTCAGGATTTCACTTGCTATCTGTAAATCTCAAATCAGTGCCCAACTAATAAAAAAGCTTGCTCTTTTGCCTGGCATTGTGTCCCAGTACCTCTTGCACTGTGCAAACTAGTCTGGTGGTCTTGACAGGAAAAATTTAGATGAATCCTTCCCAACAGGAAGAAATTAGGTTGAGTTGGCTCACTGCCACAGACTGTAGCAGAATTTTAAAAAAATAATTAAAAACCCCGCCTATAACAAATATTCCAGTGGACAGAAATGTCGCTGTTCTTCCTAGTAAATTGTGCTTATGTTCGCAGACAAAAGTACATACACAAACTTGTGTTGAGATATGCTTTGTAATTAATCCATTGCGTTTTCATCTCTCATTGTCATCATCTTCCCCTTGCTTTCCAGGGGTTCATGGTTAGAGCACAGGAAACAGTTGCTGGTTCAAACTTGGATCCCAAGATTGATCTCATCTCTTATGTGACCTCCTGCACAGGCTGTCAGCAGCCAGCAGGATTTATCTTCTCCGACATTGTTTAAAATGTGCTTCAATGTTTTGTGGCTTTTTGTGTGGTCTTATAAATGTCAGAAGAAGTCTTTTTTCTTACACAGGCATGTGGTTCTTCATGAGCACTTCATAGGCTTGGGAATACGTCTTTTTGCAGTGGAGCTGTAGTTTTTTGTAACAGTGATCTATAGTAGGAAAATTTCATAGAAGAATCATATGCACAGAAGAAGAAATGTGAAGTTTATAAAATAGCTAATGTTGAACCATTTTGTTAGAATTAGGTCCCTGGGTTACCATGTTTACAAATCAAAAAATCACTTGTTCTTGTTTCTGTGCTTAAAATGTGCTTTTAGCTTTTATCATATATTAAAAATAATTATGCAGCAGTGTGTTGTTTGCTGCTGCTACTCTTCTTCTTTCAACTGATTTTTTTTTTTTTTTAGTGGTTGGTGAAACGTGCAATAGAAACAAGGGAAGAAATGGGAGACTATGTCCGTTCTTACTCTATATCACAGTTTCAAAAAACTCACAGACTGCCAGAGGTAAGATAAAGCCAGTTCCTGTTTCTGCTATGATGTGTCAAATGCTCAGGTGCAGTACCAGCTTCACAGCACCAGAGCTGCTTTTGCTATCATTTGGTTTTTTGTTTCCTTTGTATAGGAGGAGGGGTGGAATGAGCTTGGATATGTGCCTATAATGCAGAACTATCAGTTCTGTTCGTTCTATCTTTAACACCTAGAACCCAAGTTTTGTCTCTTAACTTGGTAACATTATTAAAGGTAGCTAGCCCTACTATTGGGATGGACAGATTTTTATTAACTTGGGATGGTTTGGATTTTGTTTAGGGGTTTGTGCTTTTGTTTTTTGGTTAGTTTCTTGTTGTTGGTTTGGGGTTTTTTTAAATTATTTTTAATGCTTAGAAAACTAAAATAGCAGTGGAGAATACTTTTTTCCACATTAAGTATCTCCCAGCTCCATTTTTTTTACAGTGTAGTAAAGATTGGAGATCCCAGTAGTGTGCTGGAATTGCATTTGTGTCAGGTCCTGTATAAGCAAAGAGCAGGACTGCTGATCTGGATACAGTTTTAAAGACCTGCCTACCATCTGATGACATAAGCAAGTACTTTTCTGTGTTATAGGAAATCACTAACATTTCACCAAATAACTGGACAACTCAGAAACTATTTGACAACTTGGTTTCACAAAATCATTAGAATGGTTGAGATTTAATCTCCATTCCTGGTATTTTTCATTATCTCCATTAATGTCTTTCAGGATGATGAATTTATGCAAAGGAAAGAGAAGGCAATCAAAATGGTTACTGATATCTTTGTAAGTATATTAGATTTTTCTTTTTTCACGATCAAGAAACAAGTGGCTTTAGTAATGAAATGGTGGCAGTTAATTGTTTAATGCAGCCGCTTCTGGGTTTTCTCATGACAAGATCCCAATTAAGTTACATGTTGAGCTTCATTCTTAGAGCAGGTCTCAAATGTATATCAGATTGAAAACCTTTTAGGTGTGCACTGTATGAGTACATAAATCATATCAACTGCCTGCACAGAGAGTGTGGAATTCCATGCTATCAAACTAAAGTCACCAGGTAGCTTACAGGCTATTAAACTCTCAGACTGTTTGAAGCTATCACCAGTTGGACTGTTTATCCTGAAATTAATTAATATAGTGATGACCTCTTGAATTTAAATGTCTGCATTCCAACACTTACCTTTTTTACTTGTAATTAGCAGTGGAACTACACACACTACTTCAGAAATGTTGTCTTCAAGTAGCAGATGTTGGTTGGGAAAGGTGGTATCACCTGTGTTCTCCTTCCCTCTTCAGGTGCAGATCTTTTAACTCTTGGATAAACTGCTTGTTTATATTTTTTGAAAGCTTCTTCATGAATACTACAATGACATGTAACCTATCTAGGCTCTCTCACTCTCTCATACCTAAATTCAACTGCCTAGCTAGCAACTGGAGTTTCTATCCCTGGAGTTTCTGTCCTTACTTTCTGGATTCCCTGTTTGCTTGGGATCATCATTTCACCATTCTTGACTTCCTGCAGTTCACTACCATTTGTTTCGGACTGTCTTGATAAATTCCAGTCCAGCATTTGAGAAAGGATGAAAAATCTGGGTTTGACTTGACTAGGACATTTCCAGGGCTCTTCAATAGATGGTGAAACCCTACTCTGCAGGGAAAACCAGTGCTGTTTCAGGTAGCTCTCCCAGGCACCTGAACTCTTCATGCGCAGGTGGAGGTGTCCACTGCTGGTGTAATGGGCTGTGTGAGAGGTTGTGTGATGGACCAGACAAGTCATCTGACTCTTTTGTCAGGTTTTGGAGGTAGTTGTTTTTCTATACTAGTGACCTGAGTGCTGCTTCGCCTCATGGATGTGGTTGCATTGCAGCATGTATTTATAGAATAACATCGCTATGAAAGTCTCCAGGTGATGACCAATGCAAATCCCTTGTTAATCTATTTGAATAATAGCTCTTGCTTTGAAAATTTTAGTTACAGTCTCTTCCCTATGGTTTGACTGTGGGTTTTTTTTAATTATTAGCAGACTAACAATGAGTCTTTTACTCCACCCAGAAATACCTTGTCTTTCCACTGAGATGTTTTCTGTTTTTCAGGTTAGCTCCCCTTGTATCATTGCATTGTTTATGCACCTGTATAACCTTTTAAATTGAGAAAGAATGCAAACCTGTGGGATAAAGCAAATTCCAAATGTGAGTTCTGTCAAGTAGCACTTGAAATTCATTTGGCTTCTGCTTATTTTCAATTTTCAGAATAATTGTCCTAGTTTTTCTATTGTGTCCATTTTTTACCTGCACTGTCTTTATATAGCAGTAAAGAGTCTGTATCTAAGTGGCTGATAGCGATCTTGTTACAGAAGAGACAGAAACAAAGTAATCACAATGCTCTTATGGGACACCAGTACCTAGAATTTTCAGTGTCATTCAAAATATACAGAAGATGTTTGATTAACAGTGATGAAGGGTTTCCTTTGGTTGCTGAGAAACAGAAGTGGTTTCAAGACTTAGTTTCTATGTTCTATTATTTGTATTGTCTTCTCTGGCTCAGTTTTATCTAGTTTTTAGGTGCATCTTCGTGGTACGTAAAGTTTTTGACATTTGTTCATCATTGCTCAGGGTATCATTAGACAAACACTTCTTCCTTAAATATATGAGCTCTGTCAGGATCAAGTCTTCTACAGCTGGTACCTGATCTTCTTAACAAAAGATTAGTTCATGAGATCTCTTAAGGTATCAAAGCATAAGTACAGCCCAGAAGAACAAAGAATGAATTTGCAAGGGAGAATGTGCAGAAGCTTTCCTATCTATCTATAGGAATTAGAAGGAGAAGGCTGCTATTAGATGAAGGTACTTTTGTAGGTCACCTTTAAATCATTATGCGTTGGAACTGGAAGAGAAATTCACTCTCCTAAAAAAAGATAAACAAGTGTGAAAGGATAGTTTGTTGTCTGAATTCATTATTACAACTCTGGTCTGAGGACCTACCCTTCTTTTCTCAAGGGGTCAGTATGCTGAGATTTGTGGTCATGATCAGGCCTGAAGCTTGGAAAAGGGAATATTAAATATCAGTAATGGTTATTGGAATAAGAACTACTGCTGCTGAAAGGTGACTGTCTAATCAATTGAGGTTATCTTGCAGTGGTTTTGTTCCCCTACTCAGTTACCTGATGCCAACACTAATGTTTATGATATGATGCCTACACTTTATATAGCAAAGGTATAAAATAGAGTGCCATCATAAAAGCTATAATTATTTTTATTACTTACGTTGCCTCTCTGTAGGTGAGAAAGTACATTTTTAGGATCAAAGATCTCCCACAAAAGCTTTTTCATCTGACAGTCAAAAATGTAGCAAGATTGAATAGCTGGAAGCAAAGATGACAGAAATTAAGATTAGAAATGAAGTAAAAATTGCAAAGGGTAACAGACAAATTCAGTAGAAACTTACCAAGGAATAGTGTCAATTTTCACTTATTTGAAATCTCCATTTTGGGATTACCTGTCTTTGAAAAAGATTGAAAGCTATTTCAGCAGTGTTGTGGTGCAGGAACTACTTGTTGAAAATAATAGTTTGTCTTGTACAGAAATTCAGAACAAGCAAAAAATAATCTTCCTTTTGTTTTTAAATTGGAAGCAGCTCTATCAGAACAAAATAGTACTTGTGAATCCTTGTTTTATTTGATGGGCTGTTGTCCGGCTATTGGATCACACTGGGATAGCATTAGGTTGAATCATTTAACTAACAAACTCCTTCAGATACTTTTGTTCTAATAAAATCTTTATTTCTTTAATTCTGTTGTAACCTGTGATCATTGAGTAAAAAATAATTGCATTTATTTATCTAATCAGAGTTTACAAGTAGAATTAACTCACAAAAGAGGTAAAATTTCTAGACACTAGCATTAGCCAAATAATCTTAATAGGTGTTGAGTGTGTTATTTTTGACGCTTCTTTCAAACATGACAGAAGAAATGGTTGAGAAATTGTGTTGTTAAATATCCATTTATGGTTTTGTTTTAAACCTGGAAAGGTTTTATTCCTATAGCAAATTGTTAGATATGAATTCAGTAAGATTTTATAATGTAATTCCAAAAAGACACAGTGAGGGATGTTTATTTGGGTAAGTATATTGAGTTCGAAAGCAAACAGTGTGTATATCACTTGAGATAACAATTCATCATTTATTTTAGAAAAGCCTTTTACAAGCTCTGAATTCATCCACTGTCTTACAGGAGGTTTACAAACCCCAGAGAAAATACAAACGTCAGAAGGGAGCTGAGGAGCTGCTGGATGAGGAATCAAAGGTTCATGCTACACTTCTGGAATATGGCAGGTGAAAGGCTTCATTTAAATTCTCCTTGGTTTTTGTGTTGTGTGCATTATAAGCATTACATATAAAATTTGGATTGTGATGGGTTTTTTCAAACTGCTTCAGAAATGAACTATGTGAAATGTACTCCTGTTTGGTTTCATATTTTGTTTACTTATCCTGTAAATTCTCTGGGGACTGGGCAGTCCTTATATGTGTGAACCATTTTTTGTACAATGGGAGCCCAAGTTCAGACTTTGTGCTTTTAGTAGGGTGTATTTTTTTTAGCATAGTTGTTCTTGGTGTTATAGAAGTGGCTTAAATTCATGATCCTTCTAGGTACTGTCTGTCAATATTGTCTTTTTGCAAGCAATCCTCAGAAAGTGAGGGGAAAAGGAGCTGAAGTTGCTGTTGCTTCTTTTTATAGTTCTAATGTGGCTGTTGCATCAAGACGCTGAATCATTGTTTGGTCTTCTTACTTTCTGCAAACTCCCACATAGAGTCCAAGTTACCGAGGTTTTCACTTCTCCATTATCTTTGAAAGTCCCTCTGGTTTACTGAGAGCTCTCCAAACACATAAAAATGAAGTTACAGAGTTTCTGTTAGAGGTTTCTATTCCCACTTTTCACAGTTTAGTGATGAGAACAGCTTGTCTGCTGTCTTAGCTCTTAATACTTAAGGAGTGCAAATGACATTTGAATTCCATGTTGTATCTTCTGTGGCTTCTTCTCCCCCAGAGTCATAGATTTTTGTTCTCACTGTTTTGAGTGCCTTCCTTTTAACGGTAAGATGGACTGTAGTGTAATAGCTGAGGATTAACTTCCAAATGGAAAGAGGGCATTGCTTTTTCCTTTAATGAGCTTTACATGACAGCATTTTATGAAGAGTTAAGATTTGCAAATCATGATGGAAGGTGTAGATGGAGTTGAAATCATTCTGGAAATATGTTCCAGTACTTGCTTATTTAGTTACCTTGAAACATTCCAAAAACTAACCTGAATCTGGCTGTTGGTACATATCTTATGTTAAAAACTGATAGAAACTTAATGTATTTGTGAAAGTAGTAAACAACAATCTGTTTCCTTCATGTTTCTTTTTGTATTGTTCTTTTAGGAGATACGGATTTAGCAGACAAGCAGGAAAAACAGAGCAGGTAAAAAAATACTGATTTAAAATATTCAAATAGTGGCAAGAATTGCATTGTTGGAGTGTTGGTTACTATTAGATCTTAGAAAAATACAGCAGAATGAACAGCTATAACTTCCATTATTACCCTCTCTTGAAAACTGCTAACTGGAACTAAAAATCTGCATTCCGTGTTTAAAAGCAAGAGGGTTTGGGTTTCTGTTTTAGTTCCATTTTTGCTGTGAGGTGATGACATATCCTGCCTGCTTAGTAAGCATCTTTTAACTAAGTGTTCCATAATGTGATCATTAATGAGTTTTCCTTTTTCTTTTTAAAGACTCATTCATCTTGGTAAGAAATATTGTAGACATTTATTACAAAACAGGTTATCTAATGTGGTAGAGAAACATGATACCATGCTGTAAATAAATCATTGGGCTTCTTGAAAAGTAGCATCCTTGCTTTTGATGACTGTGGAATCTTAAAATGTTCTTGTCAGAGTATCTGCAGTTTTACTATTTGCTATTAATTTGGCTACAAGGTTTTATTAGAGACAGAGATAATGAAAATAACGCATTAAGCGTGTCATGGACTCAGCAATACATTGACTATATCAAGGTTGCCCTTCATCATCTCAGTATTCCACATACAAATTTCACATTTAAATTTTATAAATGGAGCTGTTTCCCAGTCTAGGCACGCCTGTTTTCCCCTCAGAGTAACTGCCAGGCTGCAGTCATGTTTATTGAGTTAATTTTCTTTCTTCAAAAATATTGTTGACTTTGTAATATTGTATATTAGATGGTCATCATGATTGTTGTGGGAATTGAGACTCCAGTAAGGCAGAAGTGGACAATGAAATAGTCATGTTAGTGGTGCAATAGTGACCTAGAAATCAGGTCTGTCTGTCACCAGCTGTCGTTAGTTTTGTGGTACAAATTCTTCTAACTGAACTGGGCCGTTTTACACTTTTTATATTGTATGTTTATTATACCAGTATTAAGTTACAAAAATTCTTTATGTAAAAGAAAAAAAAATCACGCCTTCTGCTATGTAGCAGACATCATATTTCGGGATAGCTGGTTTTCTTCCGAGGTTGGTAGCTCTCAGAAGGCTGTGGGATAAGGAATCTTTGCACCAGATTTGTCCATAGGAAGCCAGAAACACAGTTGGAATACTTGTGAGAAATCAGGGAGCCTTGCATTTCAGTTGACGTGATTTGGAGTGTAGCTGAAATTTATTCATAAAAACAGAACAGCTACATTCCAGTTTTCTCCTTGATGTCTTATTTAACACTTTGGAAAATGGGAACTCGATATAATAGTGTCTTATTTTTTCCTTTAAAAGGCTGAAGATAAAAAAACGCCGCTGCCTGCGGGGCTTGCAGCAGCAGGAAAAGCTGAGCCTTGTGATGAAGATGACCTTCAGGCTGCTGAAGAGGTGTGCTACAGACACAGTAGGCATGGATGTCACTAACTTGGGGGGAGGGCAGCAGTTATCACTGCCTAGTTGTTCTCTGGAAGAAGGAAAATTTCCATGGTTAGGTGAAGTGGGAGTTGCTTCCCACAGGAGAATATGGAAACCTGAAATTGATGCACAGAAATGTTTGTAGGTGTTTAATACCCCAAAATTCAATTTTTGTTTTGGAATTGGAGTATTTTTAAAAGGTTGGGCTTTGGTTGACAGCGGAGCTGAATAATCTGAGAGAATGTGTGCTGTTATAAGGAATTTTCCTTAAATGTGGTAACTTTAGCCACCTCTTCTTTAACTTTCATAGATTTAGTGCCCCATTACATGCATTAAAATACACATGTTGTATGATACTGATTGTATAGGTTTGTCCCTGTCCTGGCAGAAAAAAGCTAAATAATAGAAGTTAAATTTTTTTGTATAAATCTTTCTATTTTGCTCTAGCTTCGCATTAAAACTCTGATGACTGGAATGGCTGCAATGGCAACAGAAGAGGTAAGCAGCATTTAAAACTGATATAGCTTTGTTTAAGTTATGGTTGATTGTGGCAGTTGTTCCGAAAATCAGACTAGTGATTCAGGTCTGAAGTCTTGAAATGACTGCATTTAAACTTTCATAAGGCGAGTGCAATAAAAGGTGGTTGAATTGGGAAGAAAGTAATTTTTTGGAGGCTGATGAGTTTGCCTTGAAATGGTAACAACAGTATAAATTAGTGCCTCTTTCAAATGGTTTCCATAAGGAGAATTTCAGAGCAAAGACATCACTGTGCAGCTGCCCAAGGCGCAGTATGATCTTACTTTATTCATCTTGTGAAGTTATCCAGAGGAGGAATTGTTTTACTGGGGAGAGTGGAGGAAAATTCTGTGCCTTTCAAGGTGCTTTTCAAAGCAACCGATAAGTAGTTAGAAACAACAAGGTTAGTCTAAGACACTGAAAATACTGTATATGTAATACTGGATATGTATCCTGTTGTCTTAATTCGTTGTGTTTAATGATATAATGGAACTTGTAGTCAATCCTTGTATTTTGATTTCTGGGTGAGAGCAGTAGGAAGAAATTCAGTTGTTAAAAATTGTTTCTGTTTATGCAAAGTCACAAAAACAAAGGCAGTAATTAGTCTGCTCTCAAAGTTGATTGACATACTTTCTACTGAAATCCATTGTAGAATTCAGTTCTATTTGAAAACTGTTTTTATGGCATGCAGTTTGAAAGATGCTTTCTTGCACATACTTGCATTCTAAGAGTTTTTATTACTGCAAATGTAAAATTCAGTATAGAGAATAGAATCAAAATTAAGTTTCTGAAATCTGAATTCAAATTTGCTAAAAGGTTTTAAGTGAGAAATTTCCATCAGCAAAGTTGACTTTGAGGGGTGGAATATTTCCTAGATTTTTCTTCTGATTAGGGAAATCTGGTAAATTTCTGTTAAAATTAGAGCTTGTGGAAATTGCCATGTAAAAAGTACAGGCAACTCCAAAACTCCAAACTTCTTCTTGACACAATTGCAGGGCAAACTGACAGCAAGCACAGTTGGCCAGATTGTTGGACTCCAGTCAGATGAGATCAAACAAATAGTGTCTGAATATGCCGAAAAGGTAAGTGTGTTACCTGATTGTGTTCTACCACATCGTCTTCAATAGCTTGATAATTTAGGCCTTAAGCTTCCATATTAATTGCCTTGATTCTCTTGAAACACGCTGCTTCATATATGCTGTGGATAGCAGCAAAGCCAGAATTCAAGGAAGTATTTTAAAGAGATGCATGAGTAATTTGAGTTTAAACACTTGCTTAAATGTTTTTGTGAAGGAAGAAGGGCCTAAGTTGATACCTATTCAAATCAGAGGCTTAAACTCTAAATACATTTTAAAATGCTCAGGGTTTAGCACAGAAATACATCTCTGAGGGCCTGCTCAGAAAAAAATCTAGGCCTCTTCCACTCAGATTTTGATATACTGGGATCTTGCTTGCGCTGGGCTCCAATTCTGTCATGCCCTGCTTCTCTAGTTTTGAATCTCTTCTCATCAAATCCAAGACTTTGCTGCTTTGAGGAGTCAAGGCAATTAAATGTGCACATTTGCCCCATTTGTTGTGTTCAACTGTGATTGTTTTTACTGTAATGTGAAAAGAAAATCCGGCTCTTCAAACAATTAATCCATACAATACATCACTGCCAGATATGAGTTATAGGTCGCTCTTATTTGTCCAATAGTCTTCTCATATTTCTTCCTTTCTGTTGACACATATGAGGTATGGAGCTTTCCCATTTGGGAGATAAACTCTATAGCTCAACAGAGTCTATAGCAAATTCCTAGCCTTTCTTTATTATAAAGGATTGGAAGAACAGAAGCCCAAGGGTCATATTTCAATGTTACATTTCTTCTGTTCTGAGAGAAGGCAGCAGGACCTTGACTGTTATAGTGGAACAATGATTAATACTCTGGAAAGTAAGAACTGATTCAAGTCAAACCAAAAATAGATGACTTTTCAAATCTATTGGATGTGATAAAACAAAATAAATTTCTGTGCATATATTGATGCATCAGGAAATGAATTAAGGATGTTATCAAACAGTTCATTGAAGCTTCAGCAATATTTGGATATTCTAATTCTAATAGCTTTAACCCCTTGTAACTAAACACAGCCTGAGAAACACAGCAGTGCTTATTTGTCTACCAGAGTCTTAATAGAATCCCCAGGCCCAGTGAAGATAGCTGACAAACAAAATTCTAAATCTGAAGTTGCCATGTGCCAGGACCTTTCTTACAAGAGGTGTTTTTGCAGAAGATCAATGCGTACAGTTTGCTGCATTTGCCCCTCCATTCTGCTGCTGTGTTAACTTGAGTAAACTGGAGGGAGGATTCTAGTGTCATTCCCCACTTTCTGAAAATACTGACAGAAAATCATTAACATGGCTTTTATCTGTCTATTCATCACCAGCTTTCCAAGGCCAATTCTTCAAAGTAGTTTTGATTTTACTGTATTAAAAGTATTCATCCTCTGAGAATTTACAACTACAGTGATCTATAACAAGTGGTTTTGCTAGGAGTAGAATAGGAGCAAAACCTTGTTCCCTGGTAAAGTGAGAGACTGACTTAAAGTAGAGTAGTGTTGTGTCAAAACTACCCCCTTCAAAAATGCCTGAAGGAGAATACTCTTCAAGAGTTTTAAGTGCTGTTTGCAAGTTACTTATATCTTAAGTTGATTCAACATATTTTAGGATTTCTAGAATCCTATATCAAGAAGTTTTATGCTCCCTATACAGTCTGTAGAAGTATTATACGAAAAGATTTTTAACCTTTTAATTTGGTTAGGGTTTGCTGTTCAAAGAAGATAGTAAATTGGATTTTTTTTGTTGTTGTTGTTGTTTGAGGAAACACTGAAAAACCCTTGTAAAGGTCTGTAGAATAATGTTTGAATTATTTAATAATTAGTTTATGACATATGTGTGTGAGAGAATCTCATCATAAAGAATAACATTAATTGCAAAACCTTTACATATAAAACCGTGGGAGGCAGGCTCTGAAAGTCTAGAATTAGCCGTTTATTTTGGCTACCAGTTTTTGAGCTGCCATGGGTTAGTGATCCTCATTAATAATGTGTTTTAATTTATCAAATTCCATCATACAAAATGAGACTAACACTTCATGTTTAACTAATTTGAATTGGCTAAATATTTTTAGGGCAATTGAGCAGTTGCAGGGAACAGGGAAGAATACGGAAGTGAGTCTATACCTATCAGTGGTGGGGATAATGTGTGTTCACAAAAAGGTTGAAGAATGTATCCATGTATCCCTTTTTTCTCATGCATAATTGAAGTTCATATTCTGAGATACATATATATCATACATATACATCGTATACCGAGATTCATATACAAGTAGCAAATTGATGATCTTAAACAGTCAGAGACATTACTGCTCAGATATAGCTTTCTTAAACTATGTTCTAAAGGCAGCTGCTGCTCCAGTGTAGTAAGAGACGAGACAACAACAAGGCTGAAAGCAAAGTAGCTTCTGTAACTTGTGCTTCCTTCCTTTGATGCTGAAAGAATGATTTTTCTCCACAGCTTGGAACCCAGTTCCTCAGTAACTTTATAGTGTTGCTGCAGAGTGGATCCTTAGCCCACTGTGACTGCATGAGGCTTATCTCTGGCTTTTTCATTTGCAGATCAGAAGAATTTCCCTGCAGAAACCTCTGTATTATAGTGATGGTTATTTCTCATTTTCAAAAAGCAAGCTGTAATAGTTCACATCTTAAGACATAAGCTATTTTTTTTATGCCAAAGCTGTACTGTGTGGGCTTTTACTGGTTTTGCAAACATCAGTCTCACTCTGGGTTAGCTCATGTTTCTTTCTTTTGCATTTCCAGTTTTCTCAATTGGCATGTTAGGCATGTAAGGTAGGCTGAATGTATGGTGAGGAGGATGGGATCTTGCAATGCATGACATGATGAGGGAGTGTGATTTGACTAAACGATCAGAGAAATAACTCAGTCTGAGTGTGTATTTGTTGAATAGTTCAGTGTTACAGGTGTTGCTTATAGGCGTTTTTTCCTGTCCTAACAAAGGGAGAGAAAGTATGTGAATTGTTGGGTTAAGAAGTCAGAATTGGTCTTTTTGTGTTGTGGATGTAAAAGTACAACAAATCATTAAGCTGCTCTTCAAATTGAATAACATAGAAAATGGTGAAGAGGAAGGCAGATTTTGTCTCTTATTTTCATTTAAAATTAAGCTGTTTACCCATCTACCTAGAGTGGAACCAGGAGCAAATATGAGTGAAGAGTATGTCATACTTCTGGCAGCATTTTGGGTGATTATACATTGTAGTGGTTGTCAGTATTTGGTGATTATTCAAAAAGCACTTAGTATTGAAGTCTTTGACAGACTGTAAATTAGCACCTGAAGTACTTAAAAATTAACTGGTTTTCTAATGAAATATTGGAAAATGGATTAACTGAAAAAAAATAAATATGAGTGCATGAAGCAAATTACCAAAACAGAGGACTTTCAAAAGGTACAGATAATTTCTAGGCAAATAATCCCTTATACATCAGGCTGACACTGGTTTTTAATCATTCTTTTGTCTACTGCAAATATATAATTTCTGTTATAAATGTTATTTCTGGTAAAGAATGTTTCTGTCAGCTTTGCTTTCACTATTCAGAGGGAACAGGAGACTGGATCCAGATTGCTGTCTTCATTATGTGTTTATGAGACACTTTCTTGGCATTGCAGGCTGGATTGAGTAGTTCTCAAAGACTCCTGTCAATAGTACACGTGCACACACAAAAAACATTTACCACTCAGTGGGTTTTATCTACCACACTGAGTATGTTGTTGTCATTCAGCATCAAGATGCATCCAGGCCTCTATTTCAGAACCTAAATACACTATTGTTCAAGGCCTTTGAAAGCCCTGTATCTACTTACTGGAGTGTAGAGCATCTCCAAGTCAACAAGCTCAGTAAATATCATGGCTTAAGGTGGTTTTTAGCATGTTTGTATTTTTTCTGTTTAAGGACTCTGTAATATTGATGCAAAAAAATAATGTCTGTCTTCTAATATACTGTATTATTTTCCACCTGTACCGGGACACTTGACTTTATTTTTAGCTTACTTTACTTGTAAATTTTGGAATATAATTCAGGTGTTCAGCTACTTCCTTATCTTGATGCGAGATAAACTGTTAAGTCATTCTTTCTGTTGGATAGTGGGACACAGTTCTAGATAACAAATATCATAGATGTGTCCCACTTTGGTATTTCATGAGCTTCTGAAGAAGCAGAAAGCAATCTTGTGAAGTCCAAAAGGCTGTTGTTATGGTTTATTTTAGCAATCTGAGCTTTCATCTGAGGAGCGACCAGAAAGGCTTGGAGCTGCCCAACAACACAGAAGGAAGGTAGCATCTCTGAACAAGCAGATTTTGCAAAAAACCAAGCTCCTGGAAGAGGTAAGTATTGTGTGTGTAATAAAGAAGAAAACTGTGATAAATGTGGTTGATCACAAAGTTGTTGCTATCCAAAAAAGATTTTCAAGCTATCTTCTGTACCAGCAATTTGTCATGCTGAACATTCATTTCAGCGTCTCTGAATGTCTTGCTTGCACATTTATTACTAAGACAATGTGGCTGGTTTTATATTAAAAAATTGTGTAGCCCTGTCTGTGAGGAGGGGGCTAGCTAATCAAAACATGCTTTTCTTTTTTTGGGCGTCTTTCAGAGAAAAACAGAGGGAGTATCACTATTTGATTTGTTAGCTACAGTGTTGAATGTGCTGTTTTCACAGTTTCAAGAAATAATTTAGGAAGTTACTCTAAAATATAAGTTACTTTTATCACTTCCTGTCCTTTATGTGAGCCAGCTTGTCTCACCAAGGTGGGGTTTTTGCTAGTTTGTGGATTTTTTTGCAAGTTACTACTTGGTTTACATTTTTGCATTTTTTTGGGAAGGAAAGGCTCTTGAATTCGTGAATGATGTTTTTTTAATATCTATAACTAGGGGCAAGAACCATTATTCCTCTATTTCAACCTACTTATGCTACTGCCATTTAAACACAGAAAAGTGAAGTGGAAAAGCTGTGCCATTACTGAAATGCTGCTTTTAATTATGCATACTGCTGTAATCAGCACCATCTTTAGCGTGCAGAATCTGATGAAAACGTACTGCATCAGAGACAGTAATTGGAAGAGCTTGCCAACAAAACAAATAGTACTTGAGGAAAAAGAGTTGCTGATGACTCCTGTGGGTGATGCTCTGTCAAGTATAGCACTGGCTCCAGCAGCCTTCATCTGTTTTTTTGTTTTCTTTTGCTCTGCTCTTTTCAGTAATGCCTTAACCTTACTTCTTAACTGGTTTTATCTGTTCAGTGTTGGGGCTACAGGGACTCTGATAGATAGGTGTCTGTATGAGACATCGAATGAGACAGTGTTATGTTCTGTCCTACAAACAACAGAGGTAAAAGAAGGGTAGCTTGGAAAGCTTTGCCTTCTATGGGGTAGCTGTGGAAGCACTAGATTCGAAACCATCCTGCTCAGCCACTTACTAGACTTAATGCACTGATTTATTTATAAAATTAGAATAAAATAGTCTCTAACAGTGCAATAGTGTCTTTTATATAAAGGATATTTATCCATTCAAGGCTTAAATCTCCTTCCAGTAAAGCATATGCTGTGAAACATTTTTTGAAGTCTCTGACTAACAATCAAGTAATGCAAAGTTTAAATACAACTGTAGAAATAAAACCTATGCACAACACATTTGACAGACTAATTGCCTATCCTGTTCTTTATTTCTCTCTTCTTTTTTCCAACTTAATAAAAAGCTTTATTAAGAACCAGTGCAGGTTCTTCTTGATTTATTTTGCAGAAAAGAAGAATTTTGAAGGGGAGAGTATGACAGTGTTTTGACTGGTCAATATTAGAATGGATTTCCTCTGGAATTTGCCAAACTAGTTTTGTTCTTCTTGAACTGATGCATTTCTGTTCATGTTGCCCTCTGGCATGCCCATCTGGTAGAAATAGCATTTTTTTTCATTGCAAATAATACTGCAATTATTATTTTCACTATATCTTGAATGCGAACTATGTCCATCACAATTCCTTCCCATTCTACAGGGAAATATTATAAAGTATTATGATATACTAAAATTATTATGTTATATACTGAAATGTAGGTTGGTTGTTTGTTTGTTTTACTGGAGTTTATATTCTTTTAACACTTTGGTAATATGAATTTTCCATGTCTGTTTGTGTCAAACATAACTTTGGTGTCCTGTGAGGATGATGGCTGTTAGTAAAAAAAGTATCGACACTACCTAGCATTTAAATGCAGGCTGAAGTGTCAGGCTTTCAGAATCATAATATGGACTTACAGTTAATTCCCACATTGGATTGAAGTTGATTTCTGAAGTAGAAACACAAATTACAGAATGAGATGTTTGGAATTTCAGAAGTAGGGAGTTTGAGTGTATCCCAAGTCACTGCAGTACATTTGTGTCACACTTTAACTCTTCTTTTAAACCACATGTGGAGGGACACAGAGATTTGTGTATATTGTAGAATGGAGATAGATGCAGGCACTTGCAGCATCTGCTCCGAGCAAACCTGTTCCAGGTAAGAAGCTTTGTTGTCCTCATTGGCAATGGTGTACTACTGTCCTGTTATAAAAGAGGGCAGGTTTGCTCAGGGTGTAATTGAGTTCTGATTACAGATCTACAGGTTTTGGTTGTGTCCAGCAGCTCACGACCATCTGTAGTTTTTCTCCAGTCGATCTGTAGTCATACTGGAGGCAGGCTCAATTTGAGGGTATGTATTTTCTAGAATGCCCTTGCATTCCCTTGTGGGCAGTTAGCTCAGGCTTAATGCAGTTAGCTCAGGCTTAATTTGGGGGAGGACAGTGGCATTAGGAAATTGCAACAGCTAGCTCAGGTTTCAAAGTGCAAATGTGTGCTAGCTCAGCTCTCCAGCCCTGCTGTTCCCTTGATCTTTCTTGCCTAGTTGAGCAGTAAGAGAGGCTGGTAAGTGAGCCCAGCAGTCATGGGTGGCTCTTGCAGCTCTCCTGTGTTGTGTAGTTATGATCTGAAAAGTAGAAAGGATCCATCAAAGTCTGTCTGCAGCCTCAATGACTGAAATGTTCAAAAGCATTTTCTCTGTAGCAGATGATATTCCAGAGAATTTGAGCATAGTCTGGCTCCTGGGTCAGTAATACAGAATATGTCTGTAACTGGATATATGTTGTGGGGGTTATGTTTTCATGCCTGATGCACACAACTTCCTTTGCCAGTTTCCCTGGTATATGAATTTGGTTGTATTTGCTTGTTTTCCATGTGCTGCTGGGAAGCAGAAAGCAGTTTGGGGTGGGGAGGAACCCTGGTTGTAAACCACACAAAATTGGTAGAGTTCTTACTTCATTACAGATCTGCTTTGAACTGCCAAACAAACTTCACAATTCACAGGAAAACTTAAGTATTTCCTAAGTCTGTTTTCATGCCATTTTAACAATTGAGGACCCTTTAATTCTGTGTGGCTTATTTTCAGTACGTAACAGTCTCAGTGCTGTTTTTATGTGGGGAAAAAATGTACTGACAGCTGTTAGCCAAATATAATCCTTGTATCACTTTAGTAAAGTAAAAATTTCCTGGCTGAATTTCTTTTACTACTTGCCAAAGGCAGTGTTTGAAGTCGGTGACAGTCAAGACCCCACCTTTTTTAAAAATGTTTATGGAGTTCTGGCTTCAATAGTGCAGTAAGTTTTGGCAAGATTTCTCATAACAGATAGCTGTTTAATTTTTATGTCAGTTTTCGTGAGATGTGGACTGCAGGCTTGAAATTTTTTCAACCACCAGTCTATTGGTGAATTATTGGTGAAAAGTTATGAAAAACAATGAGAAAGAGTGGGGTTTTTTTAATATAAATTAAGCTTTGGAAAAGAATGAGTGGAGCATTAAGTCACAGCTCTGTATTGCGAACAGCAAACTAAAGCAGCATGAAGGGAAGTGAAATAGGGCTAGATGTATGGGTTTTGTTTCCTCGCTTCTGCTCCACTTTTGTAACCCATGACCCGTTTTTGTTGTTACTATTGGCAATGTTATCTTAAATCATAAGGACTTAAAAGAAGGATGCTTTTCTAAAATTAGCCTCTGTAAATTGTTACAAGTGAAATATCCGCTGGCATTTTGCTAACTGCCTTCTTATTAGACTTTCCATAGTTACACAAAAGACAACCATAAACCAGCTTGGTTATTTGGTATGGACGTGTCTGTGGTTTGGTGCTATGGTGCTTCTGTGCAAGTCTTGAATCACCCTGACTTATTTGGGGAAGTACAAAAAATTGAACTCTCTTCTTAGCCTGGCGTGAAACTAGGCCAGTATAACCAGGCTAAATAAGTTTGAGTAATTTAGCAGAGATTCTGTGCAATAAGTTAACATTCTTTTGCCATATGTTTTGCAAAAGCTGTTGTTTACTGTGGGACTTTATGTAGAAGGTCAGGTGGTACATGTTGCTGTCATTAATTAAATATTCAATCAGAATTCTTGCAATCAAATGCTCTCGGAGTAGCTGACAAGAAAAGACAATGTCTGTGATGGTTGGCCTGTTGCTTAATAGACAGTCATTATGAACAACCCAAATATTGCTGTTCTGCATTACAGGTGTAATTAGTGTGAATATAGAATCAAAATCTTTTCTTTCTCTTTCATAACAGTTGCAAGCAAAATGTACTGATCTGCAGGCAAAATGTGCCGAAGCAAAAAAGACATTAGCTGAGGTAATCTTTGTTTTCCTGTGTGCTGATTGTAGCTGAATCATTTTTAAGAAGTTCTGTGTGTGAAGGAATGTATTAAACAGTGAGGTGTTTGCCAGCTTAACTCACTAATCCCATGGTGTGGGAAAGCTAAGTAGCATGACTCATGTGTGGAAGTGTATTTCAATTTATTATTAATTGCAACCCTTAGGTTAAGAGTTACAGTGAAAAGCTGGACAAGGAATTGGCAGCCTTAGAAACAATAGAAGCCCAGGCAGATTCTAGGTAAGTTTCTTCTGTTATGACCTTTGAAATTCTGAAAAATAATGACTTCAAAATGAATCATTCAATGTTTCTTGCTTTGTCAACCTACACAAATAACTAAAATTTAAAAATTAAATAATTCTCCAGCTTGCTTTCCAAAGACAGGAAAACATTACCATAGTGCTCAGTCAGAATGAAAAGTGTCAGTCTGTAGTTCAAAATAATTGTAGGTGTTTAAAGCAGAAGAAGCCTAGACACATTTGACAAGTAGATGAGGCCTTCTTGAATTATTTTGTTATATTTCAAGCCTTCATCTCAAATAAATTAAATAGGAGTCTCTCGAAACTTCCACAGTAACGAGGCTAAGACATAGTAAAGCCATCAAAATAATCAGTGTAATACTGCATCTTTATTTTGGCCTTGGTATATCAGTGGTGATATTTGGGGTTTTAATTTACCCAGGTTTTATTAGAAATTTACTTAGAACTAAGCTTGTTCTAATATATGTTAATTCTCCATCTGTTTAAATTAGAAACTAAAAATCTAATATGGTTTACTGGATCTTCAAATTTAGCGTATTACAGAGTCTGCGAGCACTGGTGGCCATGAATGAAAACCTGAAAAGCCAGGAGCAAGAGTTCAAAGCACATTGTAGGGTAAGTTGCGGTGTCTTATGCAAGGATTAATTTAAAACATGGTAAATAAGCATTGTACTTCTTCCTGATTTGTTGTTGTGCCGTGTGTGTCCCTGTCTATCATCTGTCCCACACTCCCCACCCCCGTGTTCTGGTAGTTCCAGGCTGAGGTTGAATATTGCCCCCAGCCTGATTTGCAGCAGAATTATGGGCAGTTTCTCTTATCTACAGCAAGGCTGTGACCAAGAGGGTTGGCACTGGATTAACCAGAGGGACCTGCCCCCTGCCCTGAGGCAGGGAGGTGTAAGGAAGGGCTGCCGGGGCAGCTGCGTTCGTGTGGCCGTCCTTAATACAGGGCAGTTCCTAGGCACCAGATCTGCCTTGTGCTGCTCACAGCTGTGGACATTCCGGCTCTTCTCCTGCTTATCACCATTCTGCTGAGAGCAACCTGGGGTGGGCTGACAGGGATACTAAAATGTAAGTTTGAGGTTGGGCTGAACTAGACACCCACCTGTGCTATTCACAGCCTAAAATGGATCATCTCTTCCTGGATAATGAAGCCAACATTATCAGGTCCTCAGGGACCTGAGGAGAGGCACAGTGCCAAAGAGGAGTGTTCATCAAGGCCCCTATCTGTGGAGCAACCTCCCAAAAGAGACAAGACTGAGATGGAGCTATTCCAGTTTTCAGAGCATGTTCCAGTTTTACTGCTTAATTGCTCTTTCACTTTCCTATTTACTGCGGTGTTTATGCACTGCCCAGAAATATGATCAGATAAAAGTGTTTTCATTTCCTTCTATTCAAACAATAGTGGATGTAATTTAAAAGAATGAAAAGAAGCAAATGGTGCATTAGGGCCTACATGGAGCATAAGAACCTAATTTTCTCCATACATACTCATTTGGAAAGCTCTAAAGGATTGTAACAGAAACTTCTTTGCAAGTAACTTTAGGTTCATTCATTTCTACAAATGCCATATGTTACAGTCCCATGTCACTCTGCTGCTGTAGTAGTACTGCTTTGCTTCTTCAGCTTCCCTGTCCATATCACTCATTAGCTGTCTTAGCTGGATCTAGTATATTTGCAAGTAAAATAAATCTGTTTGTTTGATAAAAGCAGACAGTTTAATGTAATGACTATTAATGGATGCCTTACCCTTAAGCAGGGAACAATGTTTAAACTATGTGTGGACAGCTCTGCAGGTTTGTTAGAAGTGTGGGTTGTCAAGATCCCTGCTCTCCCCTGCTAAGGGAATAAGTCTCGGTTAAAAGCCATATCAATTTTTGGTTTTTTAAAGGAAGAAATGGAGAGACTTCAACAAAGTATTGAGAATTTGAAAGCTGAAGCAGCAGAAGATGGGGAGGAACAGGTAATAGCAAATGTCTAAGTTTTTTACTTACAATTTTTGTTTTGAAATGTTGGTTTAAGTCCTTCCAACTTTTGGGACATTCTTGTAAGCATTAAGGTATCTGCTGGAATATCTGAAAAATTCCATATCCCCCTGCTAAAGGCACAGCTCGGGCTAATAATCGTAGAAATAATTCCTATTCTGGAAACAGCTGTAGCATTCTTGGTTATTCTTGCAGGATCCGTGGGGATCTACTCAGTGATGCTTTTGTGCATCTTCATTCTTTTGTGCACTAATTCTTTCTCTGTGGTACCAGAGAAGAATCTCTGGGTGTTAAGAGCTGTGAATACCTCTGACAGAAACAGCTCTTCCTCAGGAAGCATGTTTGGCTTGGTTGTTTTTTCCTTAGAAGTGGGTTTATTTGAAGGATGAAAGCAGGAGTTTTCAGTGGTCAGTACATTGCATGCCGTGAGCGGCTGTCAGAAGTTAGGCTTTAACACAAGTGCATCCAGACTGATGGCAATGAATAATGAATGAACAGAAAAGGAAAAGCCTGAATGACTTGTATTTTCAGTGGGTAAACATTTGATACATTCATACCTCTGAGATGAGGTAGATCAGAAGTTCTGTGATGCTGCTGTCCTTCTGAACACAGCATGAAAAAATTGAAAAGTAAACCTAAATCTTAACAACCTTTAAATCTTTTTAACAAGAAAAAGTTACCTTGAAGTCCACAATCCAGGAAATCTTGAATACGTGTCAGAGGATTTATGTTCTCTCCTGAATGCCTTGTTTATTTTTAAACCCACCACTGAATCAAAGTATAAACACTCAGAAAAAGGGTACGGACAGTCTTCCGATTCATATTTGAAGTGTGACTCTTGGAAAGTAGTGCAAATACTATTGACAAATCTTAAACTAAAATATCAAAAGTTAGAAGCTAGCTAAATGCACTTGCTTACAGTAGATGTGTCAGGTTTTTAATACAGATTTTGAATTATTGTTAAAAAAACAACTAAAACAACAAAGGGTGATGTTATTATGGGCACCATAAGATAGAGAAAAACAGAAAACAAACCCAGTTTGCCCATTTTTTGCACTGCAGCTCTTATATGCTACTCTAATACACAATTGCTTTGGGTTCTCAAATTCTAGGAGCCAAATAAGATCATAGAACAGCAGTACCAAGCTGAGAAAGAGAAACTTCAAAAGATCCGGCTGTTACTGGTGAGTAACTCTTTGTGAATTTACTTGTACAAAATTGTTGACATTTTTCTTCTCTGGTAACTTCTAATACTTCTCTTTGTTGTTCTAATGTTAACAAGTTCTTCTGCCACAAATCAATTACAAAAAAAAATTGATCCTCAGCCAATGCCTTTCTTTTTTAAAATAAGTTATTTAGTAACAAAGTATTGCTTGGGGGGGGCTTCATCCATTTTAAGAAGAGAACAAGAAGAGGCTTTGTTTTCTCCCCTCCTAACTTTCTATTCAGGCACGAAGAAACAGAGAAATAGCCATTTTACAGCGCAAGATTGATGAAGTACCCAGCCGAGCTGAGCTCACACAGTATCAGAAGAGATTTATTGAACTTTACAGTCAGGGTATGTATATCAAGCAGGAACATCCTGCTGAAGGCTAAAGCCCTGAAAGGAGGGCAGTTGCATTTTAAGCATATGGCATGTAAAAACAGCACTAACTAATTTTGTGGTATTTTAAGAGTCCTTTGGTATTCATGTTTTACACCATGTTTTCAGAGTTTTATAGCTGGGCTTTAAGAATTTTCCTGAGGGTGAAACTCAGTGCACAAGATCTCTGGAGCAAATTTTGTCTGCAGCAGGTTCTGTCATTTAGGTTAATGACCAGTGTGTTTAGAAAGTCCTTAATTCACCATTGACAAATGAGGTTGCTTTAAGTTTGAGTCATGTTTAATTAATTTGCTTTACCATTGGATTGCTTTCATTGTTTTCATTGAAGTGGAATATCTAGTTCTGAACCAAACTGTGTCAAGAACTACAAAGAAAAGACAGTCTCTTGGAGGGAGTGTTTTCTTTCATTTTTGATTAGTAAAATCCTGCAGTATCTTGGTAGAAACAGAGTACAAATTGTCTTTAGCTTCTATGATCAGAAGTTATAAAATTGGGAAATGTGCTCAGTTGAATGTTTGGATAGGAGTGTGTTTGCTGTGCATGGATGGTATGGAACATGCAAATAGAATAAAATTTCAGGGTTGTTCCATTAAACTGATAACAGACCAGTGTGCTTACTGGTGTATATTTAATAAGCTTGTGTATTAGCATAAGCTAAGTCTCTACCAAAAAGAACTAGCTAATGTATTAAAGATATTCTGCATTTATTAAATATGATCCAAGCTCTTGAGGGTTGAACAGTTCCAGTCTGGTTATCTAACTGTGATCCAGATCCTTTGCCCTGGTGAGGCATCTCTAGTGACACAGCCATGTTCTGTCTTCTATGTGTGTTGTCCAACTCAATACATGGAAGAGATGTGAGTACAAGTCCAGTACTTCTTTTCCCCTCTTTGCTGTGCTGTGCAGTTCATCAGGTGCAGCTACAAAGAACTTTGTTGCCTTGCATTAATTCAAACAGACTCTGGTCAGATCATCCCCCTGCTCAGACAGTGGAGCTTCATTTATATAGGAAGTACAGAAAGATTAGGGTCAAAGAGACTTGTGCAGCTTTGGGTGTAGATTTCAGATGCCTTGAATTTTATGGGACTCTGTTTTCTGTAGTATAAAGTATGTGTCGTAAGTCAGAACAACACTGCTCAGTCATGGTTGGGAACCTGCTTTCTATAGGCAAGATGGAAAAATGAGCTGAAAATCTCTAGCCAGTCTTTCTGTGAATTGTGGTAGTTTTAGAGGTAAGTAGAAGCTTTTCATTTAGCCAGATTCAGATGACCTTCAGAATTGCCAAAACTTGGTTTTTTGAACTTTGATCCAAGGGGTGTTGGACAATAATCTTCAGCAATGACTTCCAACCTTAGTGATTTTGTGATTTTTGTATTAGAATGCCTTTCTGTTACAATATTCAGTGTTTTATTTTTTACCTAACAGAGCCTCTTCCATTGAGAACATTAAGCTGAGGCTTCAAGAGAATCAATGAGCCAATTGGCTCTTTCTTCCTCTTCTGTATCTGTCTTGTCTTACATGGGTTCTGGTGTGTGCCCATAAGGCTCCATAACTTTGTACAACTTTCTGCCCAGTGAAAATCTTGAAAGGTTTTCTGAGCTGGTACGTGGAACCCATAAAAGATCTGGACTATCAAAGCTGCTGCAAGAACAGAAAGAGCTGCACAAAGGAAGTGGTTTGGGAAAGGCCTCTTCCATTTGGCAGCAGTTCTGCAAAACCCAGACTAATTAAGAGACCACACCTGACATAAGCCTGTTGCCTGTGTTCCTGCCGGTTTTCAAGCTGCAGCATGATTTTACCTTTTGGAAAATCTTTGTGGAACATACTGAACCGCCCTTACTAATTTGTCAGCCTGTGCCAGGCTTTCCTGATTTCCTCAGTGTTCCCATGCTCCTGGTAATCAGTGTGTTCCTCGAGGCTGCAGCATGAGCAGAGCATCTCACGTTTGTACTGTGACACTGAGAAAGCTCTTTGGTCCCAAGCATCTCCTACTGCAGAAGTAGCCACTGCTGGACTTCTGTCACTAAGACATACAGCTTTGGGCTGTGGGTTGCTCTTGAGCTTCAGCTGGAGAAGGGGATGGTACAAATCAAAAGCTGGAATTTTTTTAAAAAAATTCAGTGATTTTGTGCTGTGGGAAGGAGGTCATGCTGTCTGTAAATGGTTCCACTGAAAAGCTTAGTCCAGTGTATTAGGTCCATAAAGATATTATTTAAAGATGGCAATTACTTAGCGTTTAGAGTGTGACGTAATGAGCATGATTTCACGAAGGTTTATCTTTTTTTTAACCCATGCATTTTTTTCCAGGTTCTGGTTCCTAGACGTTACTTAATATATTAATGATTTTTGCTGACTGTCTTTCTATGTTGAATTCTTTCCTTGGGAATCACAAATATCTTGGGTTTCCTTAGGCATTGAAAAACTAAAGAATAGAAGAGCACTCAGCAGATTTGAGTATCAGTCATCATCTTGTAGGCCCAAAGGGAAGGCGTGGCTGAGCCTTACCTTCCCCACTGAGCTCTGACCAACATCTGCTGTAAACACCGAAACCAGAAAGTATTATTTAATTCTATCACCATGAATAGATTCTAAGATAAAAAAGGCTTTAAAACAGAAAAAGCTTTGTTGATCATCTGGCACCTGTGCAGCTGGAAATATACAGTCTAATGCACTGTATTCCCACACAGTACTATCAGCTTATCTGTTCTTCCCTGTCTGTCTGCCCAGTTTCTGCCTCTCCAACACCACAGCTGTGTCAGGGCCACTGTGAGCAGCACAGGAGCCTGTGTGGTGTAAGGGTAAAGCTTGTGAAGGAGGAGATGGACAGGCTGATAGTGCCAACATATGTTGGCATAAAGGACTGTCCGCATTTGAGGCTTAATTTGGACACTGAACTGTGTTGTCCTTATAAAAGATGATAGCTGGAAACCCTGCTGAGATTTACATGCAGAGGGAACATCCTTCCAAAGTTTATTAAAGAGTGTGTTCCGTTATTGATAGTGGAAAGCATGTCATATAAAGCCTATGAAGTATTTTTACAGATTCCATTTCGCCTCATGTTCTTTTATTATTCTACTCCTTTTTTTTGTTTGCAGTCTCAGCAACTCATAAAGAAACGAAGCAGTTTTTTACTCTTTATAATACACTGGATGATAAGAAAGTATATTTGGAAAAGGAGGTAAGAAAATGTTGTTACTGTTTTCTAAATATTCCATCTGTGGAGAAGGAGATAAAAAGTTTTTACTTCGCTTGCACCATATTCAGTCTTGTCATAGCAGAGTTACCAGTCTTTGTAAATTGAAACAGAACAACTGATTCATAGGAATATTTTTAATCTTGGAAGGGAAATGGTCTGTGTTGCAAGAGAATTGATGTTAGTATACTGTGTTTAAACCACTTGCTGTGCTCACAAAACATGAGCAACATTTGATTAGCAAATATCTCTGTCATGTTATCACAGGACCAAACTGACCAAAAAGAGAAAAAGAGGGCAATATCTTTTATTATGAACCAGTGCTCCAGGCAATAACTTTGGAGAGCAAATTCCAGCTGCTGTCAGCAACATCAGAGTTAGTTCTCAGGATCTGAACCTGCCTGCACTGAAGCCACTTGTGATTTTACTGGATCAGAACAGTAGTTTTCATGGAAGCAACTTGGTTTTTGTCTCTCTCAGCTGTACAGGTTCACCTCTTTGTTGGGCACAACTGAGTGATTTCAGCTTTCTTTCTTTTTGCAATGAGAAAGCATCTGATTTCAGTAAAGATGGAGAAATAGGAGTTGTTGATAAAAATTATAACTTTTAAAATATGTTTTGATACTTCAGGCTTCTCTGTTTATTCTGATGAAATAAGAACAGATTACTGAGGTTTGCATTACTCAGATATATTTGTTTAGTTTGACAGACAAACAGTGGTCAAATTTTTGACTATGTAAAGGTACTGTATCTCTGGTTTCAAAGATCATGAGCAACCATTTCCTTCCCGTAAGTAGCTGATTCTAATCTAGCTGTTGGGTAGTTTTCTTTTTTCCCATTCAGAAAAGTCATATACCAGACTTTAAAAACTTTATGAAGTAGCAACTATAGAATTTATATTACTTTCGCTTCTCCCCTAGGTTAGAGTTTAATACAGATTTATTTTGGTTTTTATTTTGATGGCAAGCCTGCAAATTTTAAAAGCATGCCAAGATTGTTTATGAAATGGGTACATAAAAAACAGGCAACAGAATACAAAGCAGATTTATTTCACTGATATATAAATTGGAAGTATTCTTCCAATAAATCAGTGCCTTTTGGAGGTTCACAGGAAGAAGTCTGAATTTTCTTCTGATGCCATCTTAACTTAGTTAAATGTATAGTATCATTGAGATTTCCTTGAGTTGTTTTTAATATGAGGACTGATGTTTCAGCAATTAAATATTGTCTAGTAATGTGCAGAAGATGCCTTTGGCATCTGTGCCTCACAAAGATTTCTGGAATATACTTGTACTTTGTCTTATTCCTGTTTTTTGGGGTTTTTTTCTTTTCTCCTCCCCAAACCAACCCTTTCATAAAACACACTGAACATCATTGCTTTAAAATAGCAATAGTAGGAATTACTCTGAAGTTGAATTTTGGCTATGGAGGTTTTAATTCTGACACGAAAGGTCTCTGTGATCGTGGTTCATGTTTTCATTATTATTTTGTGAAAGATTTTTTAAATGCCTTTTGAACTAATTTTTTTCATAATGTATTTCAATTTTGGGGTGCATACTCTGCTTTCACTGTAATGCAGCACATCACACCTTCCTGTGCAGTGGTTGTGCAGTACTGCTGTGCAGTGTTACTTCTCATGACGTGAATGCTTTGTGGTATAAGCTGTAATTGCATTCTCAAACACACACTTACTGGAAGAGTCTTGAGGCAGGGATGTGGACTTGGCAAATATTGATGAGTCATGCAACAATTTCTTTCCTGTAAACAACAGGAATTCTTAAACATCTTGGCTGCTTTGGACTCTGTTCAGAATTTGTTTATTTGAATTTTCCAAGGGAAGGTCAGGAACACCTGCAGATTCTGCCATGCATGTGCTTATTGCTGTCTCATCCAGGTGGAATGTTTTAGATTTGGGAGAGATGAGTTCAGCTTTCCACAGCAGTGGGGCAGGTGATTCTGTTTGTCACGCTGGGTTTTGTTTAATGCAGAACACTTCAAGCACTCATCAAAAGGAGAAATTGCTTGGAAGGCTGAACCACAGGAGACTTGCAAGATATATTCAAAGCCAAGAGAAAGGATCACATTAATTGCTAGTTGTTGAATTTTAATACTCTCAGCATAACATTAAAAAAAGAAAAAAATCAAAGGTGGTTACATGGGATATATTGAATATAGTTTAATTAGTTGGGGGAGTTTATACCAAGCAACAAAATATTCCTGTGATGCTGTTATAAATTGCTGGTTTTGTCTTGAGTCAGTGCAATGTTAGTGGAATGCCATTCTGTACCTTTTGCAAGTTCATCTTTTAGCATTCCTGTAAAGTACGTATAAGCAAAGAGAGTAACAATGCTGTTCAGAAACCTGTAAAACTCATCTGCATGATGAAAGCAGGGCAGGAATTCACCTGCTGTGCCTGCACGGCTTGGTGAGTCTTCACAGGATGGTGTGGAGATTACTTGATCACCATACATTGTGTGGTTCTCAGGGGCAAGGGTGGAGTTTTCTTCTGTTTATTTGTGATGTGCTTATGCACAGTCACTGTTGAACACTGGGTCAGTACCTGTAAGGTATTTTTATGTCAGGTTTCAGCACATGTTGAACACAGGCCATTTTACTGTATGGCTTTAGTTTGGGAAGTCATCATGCTAGAAAATTCTCAGTGATGTAATTGAGTGTCGGTGAAATTAAAAATCTCAACTGTGGTCCAAGACCTACTTCTGCTTTCTGTGATTCCACCACTGAAATAGATTTTACTAAATCAGAAGAATCGTGGGTTTTGTCCTGAAAGAAAGCTTTTGGGGATTTTCATACAGCTGGCTGTTTTTCAGGGAGGTATTTATATAGTCAGTTTTTTGAACTAAATTTCATCTTACTGCCTGTGAGAACTCTTACCAGAAAAGACAAATGTATATTTTCTTTTTTTTTTCTTCTCTGATTCACAGGTTAACTTACTAAATTCTATTCATGACAACTTCCATCAGTAAGTAATGGTCCTTTATCTCTTAATACTGGCAAAGAGTTGGTTGAAAGAATGGGAATGGGCATCAGTTACAGAGACTAAAAATTTTTTAGAAGTTTTTATAATCATAAACTGGTTTATAAAATAGTTTATTAATTCTGATTAAGCCAGTTAGATAATTCCTAGTCTATGATTCCTCAAACTTTTATAGCCAACATATGTTTTTAATATCTGACTCTTTAGATGTGGAAATTCCATCATAATTTTCCTGGCATTAATTTAAATCTTTTTCCTCCGTTTTTTGAAGTTGTGGTTATTACATTATGTACAAAATATCAGACTGGGACATATTTCAGATATGTTTATTATAAAACAACTCTGTATTTAAAGGTTTTGATACAGTGTGAAGTCCTTATGTAAAATTGTGGTTCCCTTGAGAGTTCATGGTCAAATATCAGTCTGTGATGCAGCCAATGTTTATCTTTCTCTGTATCTTTTTGATTACAGAAACAAAAGCCCATTAGGCATTTTTGTCACAGCAGTTCAGTTCAGGAGAATCATGGGGGAGGAGATGGCCATTTAGTAGTTTAAACAATTCTTCCTATTATATCTTTTTATAATTCTGTTGTGAAATTCTGAGCTATTTTTTTCCAGGGTAATTATCTTTTTACTTTCTTCTGTATACACTTGTGACCTGTGTTTGATCAGAATTATTTTTTTTTCCTTTTCCTATTGTGTTATCCAACACAACTACAACAAAACCCAGGAATTTACAATTTCAGATGTTTTCCTTTGCAGCAGGGATTGTAGATCTGTTTTGCTCAGTGATGAGATCCTTTTCTCCAGGCAATAGAAACCAATATTGTAATTGAGAGCTGGGCTTTGGATTGGGGGTTTTTTGGGGGATGTGTGCAGGGAGGGGTTGCATTTTCCTTGGTTGATTTTTTTTTCTTACTCTGTTTAAGATATGTTAAAGTCTAAAATGATTTCTGGGCTTTCCCTGTTAGGGCCTGAATTTTCTTAGTGACCTCCTAGACTGACCTCTAGACCTCTATTCACTTTCTGACCTCCTAGACCTCTATTCACTTTCTTAATATTCACAACAGTGGCTTTTCTTAAAAATTTATTTTTTTATTTAGTTATTCGCAATTTATTTCTGTACAGCACATGAGAGCAAGGAACAGACTTGAACTGAGAGGGACAACACTTGTGATGGGCTCTGCAGTGTCTGTTCCCCTCTCTTTGGTAGCTTATAGCAGCTGAAGACCTGCACTGTTACTGAAATCACTGATTACAAAGATGAATTTTTACATAGAACACTAAGCAATGACAATTCTTGGATGTGGGTAAATGTACAAGACACCTTGTACATTGAGCTTGTAGCTGAGACACAGTGTTCCACATCTCTGTCAGTTGTTACATTTTTTTCTTTCCAGAGCAATGGCATCTTCTGGTTCTCGTGAGCAGTTTCTACGGCAGATGGAGCAGATCGTAGAAGGCATCAAACAGAATCGAATGAAGGTCTGAGACTCCTCTCACTTTTCTTTGCTAGAACCTGGGAGTTATTTCAGCAAAGCCTCTTGGATAACTGTGTGTGGAGAGATCCATTACGTGAGGTGCAAATTAAGCAAGCAACTAACAAGTGTTATTTCTTTTCACATTGATAAGAAACTTCTCACCACTAAATGTCAATGGATAGAGTAGAACAGAGGTGTTACAACACCTCTGTCCTGACTGAAAGCTTATACTCCATAACTCCATTTAAATGCTTGAGACAGCTGAATGTCACTGAACTCAGGGAGAGCTTCTCCACCTGGATTGTGTGGGTGCAGTCAGAGCTGCACCTCAGGCAGCTGGAGCTCATGCAAGCTGCTTTCTGCTGCTGAAAAGGGTCAGCAGCACCTCAGAGTCCCAACCATCCCTTGTCTTAGTTGCAGCCCTCACCTGTTGAATCCACTCAGGTGGGTTTTTTAACCTGGCTGAGAAATGGCTCAGCTTTGCTGCTGAGTGTGTTGTGCCCACATAGCAAGTGAAAGGGGTTTGTGGGTGAGGACAGGTTCAGAGAAGACAAAACTGTTGTGCTAACACTGGGGGCTATTTAGCTGCATTCCGAATGCCACCTATAGTGCCACTGATACTGAGACCTTCAGCTTTAGGTTTCTAGGTATCATTTATGAACCATCTGTCTCCCACTGTGTTTTATAGATAGTTGTTCCTTATGCAGTATATCTGTGTGTGTATTCCATACACTGTGTGATCTTTTATCCTTCCTGCACACCAACAGATGGAAAAGAAGAAGCAAGAAAACAAAATGCGAAGAGACCAGTTGAATGATGAATATTTAGAGCTTCTAGAGAAACAGAGGCTTTACTTCAAAACAGTGAAAGAATTTAAAGAGGTAAGAGCACTTTTGCTGATGTAAAACTGTCAAGAGTTCAGTGACCCATTTTGACTTGATTTGTGCACTAATATATGCATGAGATTTCCTGACATGATGCTTATCCCGCCATGTTCATGATATATCCTGGTGGTTATCTCCACATGAATCTTGGACTCTTGATTCTGGCAATTCCTCTTTCACTGCTAGGTTGGCACCCCTCCATGTTACAGGGAGGATACTTTGTTATCAAGCAAGATGCATATTTAGGTTTCCGAGTGGAATCTCTTGAAGACTTATGAGCAGTCATTTACTGGAGCAAAGAGGGTTGAGAGAATGTTTGTGGATAAGGAGGAAGTGCAGAGTCTTGGTAGCTATAAATACCTTTGGGAACCAGCCTTGTTGTCCAAGGACTGTGAAAGCACCATTTAACACTTCATTGATTCAGCCTTTCCCAAGCTTTTAATCATCTTGCGCTTCTGTTAATTCTTGTCTCTATGAGAATGAATGACAAAGGAATGCTGCCAGACAAAATTGTCATTTGGCTTCAGATGTTGGAGGAAAAAGATCATTCTGTAATTTGTTCTGCTTTGTTCTGAGACAATTCCTTCCTGTTTCAGACAATGTGCTCTGGGAAGATGACAGGGACTGTTCAGCTGCTTGTCTGCCATACAGAATTTTACATCCTTGTTGCAGAACTTACATGGAGGTTTATTTATTTAATTTTTAACCCATTTTTCTTCTATTGCCACGTGATGGAACTTCTTCTCAACCTTGCTACCCTTAAAAATAAATGAAGTGGAACATAGGTGGTGTGTACCTATGTAAATATATTTCTTGACCTAGCAGCAGTCCCTGAACACTGACTTTTTTGCAAACTGTCCTATGAAGTTCCAGATCACCTACAAGTAAACTTCATTTCAGATTTATTCTGTTTATGAGTAAAAAGCTGGATTTGCTTTAACTATTTGTAACAACTTTAGACAAATGGTCAAGCAGTGTTCCTTTTGGCTTGCATGTCAAAGTTTAATGGGTATGACCATTGGAATAACATTATGGATGAATAGGAATTATCTTCAGCTCATCACTCACTCCAGACTACTTTGGATTTTGGAGATCCTTCAAAACAAAAGAAAGTGTTTGTTTTTGTTGATGTGGAGATACAACTAGTAAAGAGCAAATACCTCCTCATATGTTTGCTTTCTGTTCACAGGAATGCCGTAAGAATGAAATGCTGCTGTCCAAGCTGAAAGCCAGTTCTTCCTGAAGAACTCCAGCTGGGGAAATTTATAGAAGATTGTTCAGTCCATTGAATCTCTTTTGTGAGGTGACAGTTTTAACTGCAATGTAGATGTATATATATAGATATATATATAAAAAATATATACACGCAGCTGTAAAAGTCTGTTTTTTCCAGTATGTGTTCAGTTTACAATCCCCCATCACATGGCTGTATTATTCATTATTGTCTCCACTACACAGTAAAGAGTTAACACAGTACAGCAAAATAGAAATACTGTCTAATTTTATTTATTTGGGTTTGTGTTTGGGTTTTTTTTCCCCGCAGTAAGGACAGTGGGGATGGTTTTTATTTGGGTTTTAACACTGAATTAGGTCAAGATTCTGGAATAAGTAGATATGTACTGTGTAATATGTCCAATAGCACAAGATGAGCACTGCAGAATGCAGTAGTTTATTAATTTTGACCCAAAAAACCCCCACAGAATGAGATTCTTGAAACTCACTTCACCACCTAATAACTTGACATTACTTTAATTTACAGTCTAGCCATAAATAGGATTCCAAAGGATTCCAAAGGATAAAAATTAATTTCTAATGGTTAAGACATAGGAAGACGGAGACTTACCTTGGATAATTCCTGGTGTAAAATTATAGATCTATATTTTTATAAAGACTAGCTGTTGTATACATTTCTTCAAAATTTCATTTTTATATATAGAGAGTATGCTTGTTAAATTAATAGCTCCAGGAAAAAACACCTTAATCACTAGGACCACCATGTTATCCCTGTCTGGGATGAAAATCAGTCTATCACCTGTAATATAGGAAGATAAAGATTGAGACATGGTGCTCAAATGAACTGAAGCTCACCTTTGAAGACAACAACCTACTTACCCTGCTGAAGATTCACTCTTGAAAGCTTAGAAACTTTGTGGGACACTTTCTGAAACACTTTTATATCTGTATATACAGTATTTTATAATTCAAACAGTTGCTTTTTGTACTAAACACCAGGATTTTGGACTGACTTCTTAATGTACATCATATCTTCAGGAAAAGAAATCCATGCTCCTTTTTCCCAGTGACCCTGATGACAGTGCTGTTCAATTACTTTCTATGGCAGCAAATATAAAATAAAGGACGTTTGGAATCCAGTGACATTCTGCTATTGTGTCTTTAAGGTGGAACTTGCCTTAGGAGCTTTACCAGGCTATCAAGTTACAAGTGCCTTAAAAGATGAATTGTGTCAATAGTGAAATGAGATGCTGTTTTTGTGATGTCCTGTTCCTGTTGCTTCAGCACAAACAGAAAGAAGACCTTTCTACTGAGCCAGCTGGTACCTGGCTCCCCGACACGAGTCAGGGACTGAACAGACACAGGGTGCTCCTCTTGTATCTGTTCAAAAAGTCAATCTGCCGAGGGCTAGTGAAATAAGGAAGGCAAAATCAGATTCCAAGTCCCTTCAGAGAAGGAAAAAATTACATTCAGCATTTCCTTCAAAGAAGGAAACTTGCAGACTTCAAAATTGCTTTAGCCATCAAGCAAAAGATGTGATTATTTGTTCAGTAGAAGGATAAATTTTATGCTTATCTGCTACAAACATAGTAACCTGGAAACTTCAGTGAGGAATATGAAAATGTTAGAGCCATTGCTGTGGCTAAGAGTTTGTAATTTTGACTAAGATATAAGTCTGAGGTTTGTGAAGATGCAGTTACTGCTGACAGAGAATTAATCAGAGTCCAGATTATAACTGACTATCTAAAACAGATGGAACCCAGGGCAGATGGATAGTTATCTTTGCCTTCAGACCGCTGTGAAAATGAGAAGAAAAAAGCTGGAGAGGGATGAAAAGACATCCTTCCCTTCTGGCACAGGCTGTATGTGTTGAGTGCCATTTCCTCTGATATCAGGGAGGAACTAATAGCAAGGGGAATCTGTCTTAATTCTCCATCTCAGCTGGTTTCAAGGGAGGAGTAAGAGTTTTTCTGAATTTTACTTCAGTATTGTTGGATTTCTTTCTTTAAAGAGGAAGGTTTTGCCCTGAATTCATTTGGTGTTACCAGGCTTATACAGTAACATTTACAGGACTTGCAGCAAAACTTTTTTTTTTAATTTGCTAGAACCAGTTCAGAGCTTTAATTTGCATTTCAATCAATGTAATTATTTTGATATACTGATGAATAAACTGCTGGAAAGTCAGTCTGCCCTTTGTTTCAGAAGCTGAGACAGTCTCTGAACTTCAGGCATGCAGTTATCTTAGATGGTGACAGCTCTCTTTAAATGCAGTTCCTCAAGTGCACTTGTAAAGCATCTTTTGAGAGTGGATTCAGTGGCATACACTTGACAAAATCCAGACAATCTTTTTGTTACAGTATATCACAACGAATGGAGTACTGCACCGAGTCACCTCTCATGTCAGTAAAGAAAATCTCTGAAGGCAAGTTTAAATGTAACCAGTATTTCCTATAAGGGTTCTTCCCTTGTTCCTCTTTATTTTATGACAAAATCTGCTTATTGAAGCGTGACCTTAGTGTGTAGGTTCCTCAGTCAACCAGGACTTGATGGGGGAGGAAATGTATGACACCAAAAACATTCTGCTGTGTGGCAAATTGGCACATTGCACTCTTTACTCTCCAGAGGCACTATGGGCACACCCAGCCATACAGGACATAGACTTTGCTGAAAGTTCTTTGAAAACATAAAATTACTTGCATGAGAGAAAGGGTGTTACTTCTTCTGTGTCCCCCTCAGTGTAGCTGCTGGCACTCATGCGAAACAGGCAGCTGGAGAGCCGTGCTTGGTTGGGGCACCCACCCCCTTAGAGCAGCTTTGCTAAATTGGGCCATACACAAATCCTGCTCGTTTGGGTGGTGGGTGACATACTCTGAGGATAGTCTGTTATCTTAAAAATGTATGAACTCCAGCCTCTTTATGTGTGCAGTGCCTGCACAGCCCTGGCTGCAGCTGGTGTGAACTCCAGAGCAGAGGCTGGAGAATGGCTGGAAGATCAGCAACTCCTGGGCACAGCAATGAATTCCTGAAGAGCTTCCCTTGTGGAGGCTGGAGCATGGATGTAGGTTTCCTGGAGACAGGAGCCTGGAGGGTTATTAGCATTTTCTGTTCACACTCATCTTCCAAAGCCCTTTCATTTCTGTACGGTCTGGACTCCAACAGCACAACAAACTTAGGCTTTCATTTCAATACAGCTGCTGCAGGGTTCTCGGAGCCTTGCTGCAGGAGGCAGCAGTGCCCTTCTGCTGAGCAATAGGCTCCAGTGAGGTTTCCTAGGAGCACGTTCAGTGTCAGGAAATAAAGTTTAGAACTAGTAGTCCACCGTGTGCAAGCAGAGATGATTGCTGTACTCCAAATTGGCAGCTTCTATTTGGGGAAATAAATTACCATACGTCTAAGCTCTGCAAAATGATGTTCCTTTAGAATAACTGGGGTTTTTTCTGTTTGGATAGTCAAGATACTGTGTCATTTATCTTAGTTCACATGGGAGATGTATTTTCCATATTTTCTTTGGTCCATCCTGAAGCCAAGGATAACTGCAGAGCAATAATGTCAGATCTAAACCCTAATGCTTAAGTGCCAGAAAGAGGAATCCTTTGCATGCTTGATTCTATTCTTTTTTTTTCAATTAAAATAAAGTTGCAAGATTTAATAATGAGAGTAATTAATCGCAGAAATGAAAGTACCAAGGGACATAGAACATTATCCACAGTTCACATTTTTTAGATCAGGGTTGATCTGGCAGTTACTCTCCCCTTGCACCAGGTCACTGGGTTTGGCACATAAATGGGAGGGTAAAGCTCTGGGCTGGCTGTGCAGGAGGCCAGGGGATGGCAACACCTTTTCTGGCTTTGGGTGGGAAGCAGCACCCAGCAGCCTGGGCTGTAGCTCCAGATAACGTAGTTCTTTTCCCTACACTAAGCTCAGATTCCATGTCATTAAAACCCCAGGATTTTAAACCCCGAACATGTGCTGCTGCTCTCCTAAATGCAGTCTGCATTTAGAGCCAGTGTGGGAAGTCGATTCTGTTCAGAGCTTTCTAAAGCCCCTGTAATGAAGTGAAAGCCCCGCTTGCTTCTCGTCGCCTCTGGGTGTGTTCGAAGCCGGCTGGTTGCTGTGCAAGCCTGTCACTGTAGCGCTCGCTGCTGTCACAGATGCCTGGGTGGGCAGAGCACCAGCTCGTTATCTTCAGAACTTCTCACAGCAAAATTGCAGAGGCTCGGACTCGCCTCCTAAGGAAGCTAAATTCATCCTTGAGGAGGCGGAGAGCTGCGCTGTGCTGCGTCAGTGCCCTGCTCCCGGCTCTGCCGCTTGCCGAGGGTGCCCTGCTGCATCTCTGCCTGCAGCAATACCTGTGCAGCTGCACTGACCTGCACAGTGACCTCACTGCTCTGTGGTGTTCTCCCAAGTTCCAGCTGCCAAGCCATGGTAAAATGTACCTTCACAACCTGTTGTTTCTTGGAAGGGCTCCTGTGCCAGAACTGGAGCTGGGTGTTGCTCCGGTCAGCTGGCACAGACAGTTGGAACGCGAGTGTCACTGCTGCTGCTGCAGCCACACACTGTGATGGGCCTTAACTTCAGTGCAGCAGGGTTGGCATTGGATTTGTGTGATAATAATGGCTTGTCTTACCAGGCATGCGGGCACAGGCACTAAAATTTGGCAAAAGTGTGATTATATGAGGAACTTCAGGAGATTTCTTTGCTTTTCAACACCAGCTCAAGATGACCTCCTCATTTCTTTCCATGTCATCTGTTTGGATTTTAAAGTTTTTAGAGCAGTGACTCTTTCACATGAAAAATTCAACTGACTTGAAAAATTTGTGAATGGTTCTGAATGAGGCCTGTGGGTTTTAGTAACTTTGTCTCTTACATATGTGTCTTCCTTGTGGTTTAATTAAGCCTCCAAACAGTAGTTTAAATGGTAGCTATTCCATATGCAGCCAAGTTGAGAGTCACAAGGGAAAGTTATTTAAATTAGCATTTAAGTCTGAGCCACTATCTAACAACTCTGAAATTCTAGGTTATTAAAACTGAGAGGAGAAGCATCGTCTACAGGAACACAAGACACAAAGGTGGCTGTGGCTGCAGACACAGCAGGTCACATTGGACTGTCACAGCACTGCAGGTGTGAAGTACACCAGTGCCTGACCTCACCACACACTGTGCTCCTGAGATACAGTCAGGCTCACTTCAGGAGCTGGAGGAACATGTGCTTTGATGGCATTTATTTAAATTGCTTGTTTAGAAAGGAGCAGGAACCTGCCTGGGTCTAAATTGCCCATTTACCTGACACTAGGCTCAATTTGACATCACCAGGTACATGAATCACTTTAGGATGCACTACAGTACCTTTAAAGTTAACTCTGCAGTTTGACTCTGATTTAAATTTAAGGAACTAAAGGCTGCATCATTGTTTTATTTTTCACAACACACGAGCTACTCGATAATACCTTGCTGATGTGGCTGCCCAGGACGTCAGTCCCTGGCTATGGAAACGCACTTGGCTGCCATTGCCTGGAGAGACTGCCAGGACACCAAGGCTTTGGTAGGAGCTTCATGCTCAGCACCGGCATTGATGCGATGCCGGTTTGGTCAGTAACTGTCAGAGATGAGGCTGAGTGTGATGAGCTGCAGTGAGATGAAGATGCCAGTGGTGCAGGTTGCTGGAGCTAGAATTCCTTATTTTTAGTCACCCTGTGCAGTTTGTGTTTGCCCAAGGGTATGCTTTGAACCAACAGGTTGCTTAAGCAGCAGAAAATACAAGACTGGCAGAGAAGGGCAGTGTGGAAAGTTAAACCACAGCTTCTAAAGGAGCTGTGATGTTGCCCAGCTCCATCAGAGCTATGATGATTTGCCCTTACAGTACCTAAGGAAGCTTTAGGAGGACATGGAAGAGGGTCCCAGGACTCTGCATCAGTAAAAACCTACCATGCGAGAAATACTTACAGATGCTCTCAGCTCTCCCCCTCAGGGCAGGGGAGGCAGTGAAACCCACTAGAGGAACAATATGGAGAGATTTG
This sequence comes from Cephalopterus ornatus, assembly GCA_013396775.1. Lineage (NCBI taxonomy): Eukaryota > Metazoa > Chordata > Aves > Passeriformes > Cotingidae > Cephalopterus > Cephalopterus ornatus. The sequence goes on along the minus strand of VZRE01012784.1, from coordinate 47,312 downwards.
GATTTTGCAGTATGGAAGGAAATACTTCATTTATTTATGTATGTATTGGTGGACAGGAGTGTTTGTCGGATCTTGGGATAACAATTTAAGGCTTGGTTTTGAGTCACTTTGGGGTTTGGGGAGTCACACCTGATGGTATCAACACCTTTCTTATAGCAGGAGGTAGTTGGTGCCAGCTGACAAATTGTGGACTTCACTCAGGGACAGTGATGAGCAAGCAGACTTACGGTGCAAGACATGGTGCAGACGCTCACCTACCACTGCCAAGCAGCCACATGTTGCTGCCAGCAAACCTGGTGACTGAACAGCGTGTTTGGTGTTTGTAACACAGATGCACACTCAGTTTTATGGTAGCATGAAATAGTAATGCATCCAGTCCCCGTTCACTTGGAAGTATTGCAGGTCTGTCTTGAGCTCACCTGGGTTTCATAAAACAGGGAGAGCCTGAGCCGTGCAGATTAAGGGTACAACACAGGTGAAAACTCCAGGCTAGATCCTCCTCCTGTGGAAGGAGTGAGGGCACGTCCCTGGGAGCTCTGAATAATTTTACATTTGGCTTTCACTCCCAGGGGACTCCAGGGGACACAGCCAAGCCATGTTTCACCAAGCCTGTCCATCAACCACTGCTTGCTAGAGCACACACAGCCCCTCAATCATACCATGGCATGTTTCTGAGCCGCTTAATTATCCATTTTAATTTCACATCAACTGAATGACTGATTGAATACAGCATGTTTATTCCCTTCCAAATAAATCTCAGAAATGAAGCAGCATCCTGCCCCTATCACAAACATTTTGGTATTGCTCAATTAGCAACTCCCACTGTTGCCGTTGCTAATGATGAGAGAGCTCCAGGATGGCACGTGTAGGTTGGATGAGATCAGAAGTGTTGGGTTTGACAGTCATGGTACCAGACACACACAGTGCTTTGCTTTCAGACCTCAGCACATGTTGATTGCAAGAGCAGACGGGAGGTATTCACTGCTTCCATCTTCTCTGCCAAACCCTGGAGCAGCACATACATATTTCCAAGGGGGAACTGTAAACTGTCAGTTGGTTTATATCCAAACATCTTCCATCTTCTTTCTCATTGTTCCTGGATCCCCTTGAGTAGCTCTTGTGCATGACACCTGTACATATCACAGGCATGTTTCCCTCAAGAAATCTCTATATTATGCAATAGAGGAATAATTTTCTCCTCTGTGTCCCCTTTTATCTCTGCTTTACAAAAAGGTTCTTGAATGCATTGTTGTAATTTTTGTTAAATGCTGTATAAATGAGAGGATTAAAGAAAGAATTTGAGTAGCCAAGCCAAAGAAAGATGCTTTTCCAGACGGGTGGGATGTTGCAGGAACAGAGGGGACTTATTAATTCTGTGATGAAGAAAGGGATCCAGCACAGTACAAAAACTCCAATTAAGATGCCAACCATCAGGGCTGCCTTTTTCTCTTTCTGTTCTCTCCATGTTTCTCCATCTGTCTGGAAAGTGATAGCTGCACGACGAGCTGTAAACACCATCTGTGGTTCATGCGAAACTTCCTTCACCTCAAAACAAAAGCAAACACGGTTTCTTAGCAAGACAGTTCGTTTGAGTGAAGTATTATTTCTAAGTGACAGCACAACATCTGTGCACCTATCACAAAAGGCCTCAACTCCATTCCTTCCACGTTAAAAGAAAGAAAATGCCCCAGAGTGCCAAAGTTACCAGACTTCTCATTATGTTGGAAAAGCTGCCAAGTGTGACTGACAAATGGAGCTAAATAAAAAGTAACTGATGCCATGTGTGTTGTGGGATTCTTTTTCAGTTCATTTTATTGGATGCCTTGATACCTAGTGGGAAATCAGGTTGTTAAGGCAGGCTAACAAAGGCATGCACCTTCTGCCTATCCCTTCACTAGACTCATGCTGTACGTGACCTTTAAGGTCCTTTAGACCTGCTCTAGATGAACTGCTGTAGCAGAAGAGTTAGACTACAGGATGTCCAGAGGTCCCTTCCAACCCCAACCATTCTGTGATTCTGTATTCTCTCAAAAAATATGCCACTGCCAAAAAAACACCATTTCAACTGGCCTTCAGTTCATACTCTGACTTCAGCAGAAGTTCCACGAGAGAGGAGTACATTTCAGCTACTCCAGGTTGCCAGCAGCACTTCTTGTCTCCTTCTCTCTCTCTATGGGAGAGTCATTTGTGCAGTGAGACTGTGGCAAACAGGTTCTGGGTACGAGTTATTAATGTGCTTAGAGTCTAACCAGAAGATACTCCCTTGTGATTTTAATCTGAAGATTAAAGCATCGGCAATATTAAAGTTTCTCTAGGCACTACAGTTATGAGGACAGTGCAATAAAAGAAACAGTTTAAGGATGCAACCTGAGACTCTAAAATTTGCCTAAGTGATAATCCACAGGCACTGCAAGACTTTGACACCACTCCAAAGGTGGCTTGTTGTTAAATTAGCTACATATTCCACATGCATGTGCCACCTTTTTGCAAGCTTTATAACAGATGGAGAGCCTCTACTTAATATGAGCAGGGCAACTCAGAGAGGGAAGCACTGGCAATGGCTAAACAATCACTCTTCAAGATGGATAACCCTGTCCGCACCCTCAGACATGAGACATGGCTGCAGAATGTAAGAGCAGCAGATTATGGGTGCAGGCAAATAATGGAGGAAAATGAAAATCACATCTGTTCTGACAATTAAAATGGGACACCTCTCATGTAGCAGGATCACACCATTTGTCTGCAGAAGGACTTGCTCTGCACATCCTTAATCACACTCTGCAAAAGGGGATGAATGTATGACACAAGGACAAATTTGTGACAAGCAACCCTGAAAGATTATGTCTCAGCCCTGAGGAATAGTTACATGAGTGTGCCTCTTGGGAAGAGCCATACAAAGGACTTTGTCACTAGCACTGGGCACAGTTGGTACTATGCTTAACCTTCAACTCTTGCTCAAAAGATAGAGCTTGCAGTGTGACATCATCAAATCAGAGCCTTTTTGCTACTTCAGGTTTTAAAAGGCTTATGACTTAACTGCAGAATTTAGTAGCAGCAACCCTTCTATCACTTAATTACATATCTTGAGAAAAAAATACTTCATTTATTTTGATAGAACACACCACAATCCTCAGGTGTTTTCCCGAATGAAGCCAGCATTTACAGCTTGATCAAGTTCCTACTGAAGTCAAAGGAGATTCTACAAACTTCATGGATTGTTCAATCCAGCCTCTGAATACTAAACAGCAAGTGAAAATAGATCATGACATGTTTTATAAATTACAGGACAGCAGTTGTCTTCCTGTCTAAGTAATTTCTACTTTCTCTGTTGTCACAGCTCGTTTTTCATTTGTTTTTTGACTAGTTTTGCCTAAGACTTCTGAATAATGTCGTATTAACAGTAATAATTATAATAATAGTGAAAATAGCAGTCAGGTCCTTTAAGAAAAATAATGGCATCTCTCATGGAACCTTCCATTAAGTAACCGTGTGGCAGACTGGAGATATTTTGCTTCAATTCTCCATAAGAAAACCTTTGAAAAGGATACACAAAATATTCCTGAAAAGGTTAACTAGTATGCCTGCTCAGCGAGGTCTTTCAGTCTGTGCCTTCAACAGACAAGCTGGGAGCTGTGTGGAAGCCTCCTCCACACCTGTCTCCCGGGCATTCCCAGCATGAGGCACTGCTCCAAGGGCCAGCCCCCGGCGGGAGCGCTGCACTTGGCAGACCTGAGAGCCACTGGCCAGCTGCTCCTGGCTTGTACCACCACAAAGGGGACCCGAATTTACAGAGGGTTTCTAGCGAGACCCCGTGCTCAGCACTCCTGTGCTCAATGCCCTGGAAAGGTGGCAGCGCTCCCTCCCTGCCCGGTCACCATCCACACCTCTGGCACCTCATCCCTCCTGCGAGGGCTCACTCCTCAGAGAACAAGCCCAGTAGGCTTTTAAGGTTAAACACAGATTTAATCAGAAGTGCCAGTCACATCAGAAAACATGTATCAGTGCAGAGTGCAAAGCTGAGGAAGTCCAACCTTTCATTATCACTTTTTTTTTTTTAATTTTATTTTTATTGCTCTCTATATGATTTGCTGCAGACCTGACTCATCTCGCTGGCCTGGTTGGTGCAAGATTATCTTTGCTACTGCTATCAGCCCCCAAGACCACACTGTTACAGATATTTTCTATAAGGCAACCCACACAAAGTCCATGGAAGGTAAATTAGCCTGCTGCAGGCAAGCCCTGTTGGGGTGCATAGTGCTGGCAGGGGAGCCGTGCTGAAGGATTCCCTCCCTTACGCAGGCACGGGGTAATCCACCGTAATTTGGCATTGTCTGAACAAGAGCACAGGTCAAAAGATTACGTAGCTCCTTTCCAGCCCTGCCAGTTCTGATATGCTTGAACTAAACACAGCTCTGGCTATACCACATCTGCAGTTCCCAGTGCCAATCCTGGAGGCTTTGCATGATTCCAATTTCTAATGTAAGCCACAATACCTGACCATTATCCCTGCACCATGTGAAATGAAGGACAAGCTCATTTTGAGCCTGCTGATGAGCACTGGTGAGCAGGCTGTGACAGTGGAAAAGGTGGTCACAGGCTGCAAATTAAAGCAGACCACAGAAATGCCTTGGGTTATACCAGGGACACCTCTCATCTGGGAGCATCTCTGTGACATTGACAGCGTTCAGCAGCACACTATGCCTCAGGCACAGACTTCCTTCCATCTGCCCAGGCACTGCTCCAGGATCTACAAGTCAGTAGCAGTGGGGAAATAGCTGGTATGAAGGGACTGCTACTCTGAGTCCAGAATTAGGTTCTGCATTCATGAAATCAGCTATTTCCAGGACAACAGGCTCTGAGAAGTGCAGAGACAACTGCTTTCCAGAGAGAATAATAAAGAGACTAAATGAAGGAAATGAGATCTCAAGAACAAATTCTTCTACAGACACAAAGAAGTTTGGTTTTAGTTTCAGAATTTATTCTTCGTACGTTGATCAGCAGTTACAGTTCAATGACCCTTCACTTGTTTGTCTGTCCCCAGTGAATCACTACTAGTAAATGGCTACATGTTCCTCAAGCTGTATGTTCCCAATTCCTATATCCCTAGCAGTGTCATAGAAAACATGTCACCAAGGAGCTTCTGACAAAATCCCTTGATTTAAAATGTTCCTTATAGCTTTAATGATTGCTATTACTGGTCCTTCATGGCAGGTATTCTGCGTGTTTGTTCTGCACCTCCAGGGTCTGCAATAACAAAACAACAGTAAAGATAATAAACTTCAATCAAATCTGGCTTACTACCACAAATTCAGAGTTTTGCCTGTTACAGTGTGATTCAGCAAAGGTCATTACTGCCTCAGTGCAGCTTTGGCACTTCTTGCTCTTTGAACAAGAACACAAGAAATTTAAATGCACAACAAAGGATCAAAACACAGGAACATCTACACTTTCTTGGATGCTCCACTAATAGGAAAAACAGTTCATTTGATAGGGAGAAAAACAGTTGCTTTCTCTCACAGGATTTTCTTTTGCTGCAAGCAGTAATAACTCTATTTCTGCCAGGAAATCACTAACTACTCCACTTTGCTTCCTGCCTCACCTTTCTCCTATCTGACATTTGCTTCCACTCTTCCAGACAATTGAACTTCATTTCCTGACCCATCTTTTCTACTTGTACAGCTAGAAGCAGAAATAAGAAATGGAGGGTCTGTGACCCCTTCAGAGAAGGAAAATCTGTTTTCTCTCCCACATTGTGAGTTGGAGAGGCTGCAGGGGCCAAGGTGAAGAATAACACTGCACTGCTGGAGTTCTGGGCCTGATACTGTCTAAAGTGGGAAGGACTCTCACAAAACAGTAAGGTTTGGATCGTGCCTCATTTTTCATACACTGTACAAGTACTTGAAGAGGGGAAAAAAGGAAAAAAACAAAACACAACAACTAAAAAACCCCCAACCATCAATGGAATTTTATTTTTATCTCCTTACATAGAAATTTAATCCTGACTCTGCAATTGCTACTTGTAAGTAATCCAGACATTCAGATTCTGTCATCCATGGTTTTGCTGGGCAAAGCCTATGCTACAAGGGACTTCATTGATTTAAAAGGGCATTATCCAGCAGTACCTGCTGCTTTTCAAGCAGTTTCATTTATTTCAATTGGACTGTTTAGAAAGAAAATTATTGCCTGCTGTCAAGCAGGTGTGACAGAGCATAGCTCTCTGTCAATGATGCTATGTCACAAGGTTTTTTACAAGGATCACCCACATCAGTATTGCCTGCAGAATTCACTTTTTAAGGAGTTTCATAACTAGCAAACAAACAATTATAAGACCCCCAGCCTAATTTAAGATCTCAGTTCTGCAATCTTTTTTTTTTAATGGGAAGGCAAGAAACAAGCTTTCATTAAAATTAGAAGCACTCCAGATGTTTCATGCCCATATCCCTCACCTGAATTCTTTGAAGGTTTTAAAAAGCATTTTTCAAAAACACAAGTACAATTTTAACAAAAAAATTACTCAAAACAGGTACTTGGGAACTATAAATATACATATTTATATATATATAATACCCACATCCACACACACACATATATATATATCTCACCATCACTGTTCTGCTTGGTGCATCTATTTCTTCAAGGCATTCCTACTGGCACATGAGCACTATGAACTCAAACCTTTTCCTCAGCCATGAGGCACAGTTCCAATCTAGTGCTAACTGACAGGCAATTTCTGAGTGCAACACTGATGTCTCTCCCAGCAGGGATGTGTTACTGCTGCTGTTATTGCTCACCTCCAGACTGGGAAGCACTTCCAGCCTTTGGCATCTTCTGCCAAAAACCCCTCTAAATGTTCCTCAGATAGTGCAGGGCACCTGGAGTGAGAACTGACATAGATACAGCGGGCAATCCACATCCAGAGTAAGGGTGACAGAAGGAAAATGTTGCCAGGGAGAGCATGACAGAGAGGGAAGGGACGAAAGAAAGCAGAGGGCGGAGGGACATTAAGGGAGAAAGAAATGGTAAATTAGGGTGAGCTGATGGGCAAACCAAGAAAAATGGACCAGAATTTGTCCCATCAAAGAGAAGGACAGAACTGACACTGACAGCTTGATCACCTCTGCATGTAGAAAAGCAAAGCTGAATCACCTTACCAGGTCTGCCACATCCCCTGGCAATGTTATCCTTGTGTCTGCAGGTTAAAACAAAAAAAGGGTTTTGCCAAAGGAACAGTCATGTTGTGTTTAAAGATTCTCCTCCAGAATTCACTGGGAAACTGCTCCTCTTCCTGTGGATGTGATGGATCCTGCTCCTATAAGCTTAAATAAGATCAGGATTAAACTCAGTGAATAAGTCTCAGTCTCTTAGAAAGAAAACTGAGAAGAAATGCATCCTGAATGCCAGCTCCTCTGACCCATGGGTTCATCTAATGAGCACATGTACACCTGGGCATCAGCCCTTCCTTTAGGTGAGGAGTAAACAGCTATATTGGAACTCTTCCAAAATGGGGATTCAGCTTACACTGACAGAGCTCTTTTGTCAGTACAGCCTAAACCAGCTCCCAGACACTGCATCAACAAAAAGCATTCACCTGCCAGCGATGCTGGGCCCACGCAGGGGCTTCTGCAGACACAACTATGATAATCAGGAGCCAGACTTTTTTCTGCCAAAACTGACACACCAACATGTCTCTAGATTGGCTTGAGCAGCAAGGCCTCAGCTCATTTAGCTTCCCAGAATTTTAGATTCCAAACAAGTAGTCCTGTATGAGTATGTGTGTATGTAAAAGACAAAGCGTGCAGAACCACTGCAACTGATCAGATGGCTTTTGTGCTTGGAAAGATTATATCCCAACTCTAAGCAATACATTCCTCATACTTACAGCAATTTGGACAGAAATTTGGTGCAAACTAGGAGGTGAAGATCGTAGGAAAAAAAAAAGAATGCCACTAGAGGAGACATTCTCAAGTTTTCTAACACATTTTATGCTTTTGCATAGAAGACAGCTTCATTAACCAATATATATTAAAAACATCTTCAAGACATTACGATCCAAATCTGCAAGTCTAATCACATATAATTGCCAGTGCTGTTACCTCTTGCAAGAATCTGGGGACACAACCTACAGACTTCTATTTGTGACCATAATAATGTGTTTCCTACCATGGCTCCAAATTAACGTTAGAGGAGTGAGGTCCTGCAGGATTAGCCCAGATTGAACAGAAATGTTCCATGTCTCTTTAGGTGTCTCTGACATCCACACTGCTCATCCTTTGCTATGGGGAAGGGACTGGACTTAGGAAGTACAACAGGCAATCACAAAAACATAAAGAATCTTTTCCACAGGCAGAAGCGAGAGTAAGAATCTGTGACAGAAAGCAGGGAGAATTTACAGAGAGCACTGCCCAGCACCTTGGTGCCATGGCATGGTTGACAGCATCTTCATGCAGAGAGTCTGACTTACGGGACACAACCCTTCTGAAGGGACACAGCTTTCCTGTCAGCAAGGTGTGTCCCCAAAATGAATGAGACCTCCCACATGATTAAGGTACTGTGGGATTACAGACAATCTCCGGGATAAGAAGCACACCTTTTTTAAGACAGGAGGTAATTTTAAACCAGAAACAACTAATTGCTCATTGCTTTAACACTATGCAGTGAGCAGTATTCAAGGTAAAACAGCCCAAAGCACATCAATGAAGTGCATAATTTGCTTATTAACACACAAAGTCTGTACTGGCAGATAAAATATGCATGCATTAAATGTTACTTACCGGACTTAGGGATCTGTTTATGTCTTTGTTTACCCCACTAACACTGTAAAAAGAAATAAAGAGGAAAAAGCCCCCAAGGAATGGCAAATTCAGAGCAAAGAGAAGAATCTTAAATAGCTCTCCCGACTGGCAGTGAAGGCACCTGTTCCTTACTCTTAGGACACGTAAGGAAACAAGAGAATAAAGCTCTTCTCTAAGAGTGGCGCTTTTTGACTGTCTAATTACTGCTCACGTATAGTCTATAACAGTGTCCAGTCTGTAACAGAGTTAAACTCGCACGGGACCCCCGGGGCACCTGGCAGACTTCTCACTTTGCCGAAACCACCAACGCAGGGGTGACTGCTGGGAGCAGATGAGCAGAAGGATCACGGGTGCCTGGGGGGGGCAGCAGGGGCTCTCCTCCCCATCCCCACCCTTACCTGGGCAGCCTCGGGCAGGGGCACCACGGCGTTCCTCCTGCGGCCCCCCATGTGGAACTTGGACGCCTTGTAGATCTTCCAGTAGACGAAGAGCACCACACAGAGGGGCAGGTAGAAAGCCCCGCCGGTGGAGACGATGGTGTAGGAGGGGTCCTGGCTGACCTGGCAGCGCTCCTGCTCAGGGCTGTAGGTCTCGCCCCAGCCGAGGAGAGGGGCGAGGGAGATGGCAGCGGAGAGCACCCAGGTGAGCGCGATCATCACGTTGGAGATGCGGCGGCGGGTGAGCAGCGTGTACTGCAGCTGGCGGGTGATGGACCAGTAGCGGTCCAGGGCGATGGCCGTCACGTTCCAGATGCTGGCGGTGCAGCACAGCACGTCGAAGCTGACCCACACGAGGCACAGCTCCCGGCCCAGCCGCCACCGCCGCCCGGCCGAAAGCTCCTTCACCAGGCTCAGCGGCATCACCAGCGCCGCCACCAGCGCGTCCGACACCGCCGTGGAGGCCACGAGGTTGTGGGGCACCCGGTGGAAGGCCTTCACCCGCAGGATGGTCGCCAGCACCAGCAGGTTCCAGAGGAAGGTGGCCACGGTCAGGAGCACCAGCAGGGTCAGGATGAGGACGGTGAAGATGGAGAAGGGCTCCCGGCCCCTCCACGCGCTGCCGCCCATCAGCGCGGGGGCGGTCGAGGAGGACGCATTGGTGTCCATGTTGGCGGACGAGGCGTTGGCGCCCATGCCGGGCTGGCACTGGCCCCGTGGGCTGCAGGGGCTCAGAGTCTCCGCCATGCCCGGGACTGGGGCTCGACCTTTCACTCTTGCCCCTCCCCAGGCCGCCGGCACCGTCCCCAGCCCCGCTGCCGGCGGGCGGGAGCCCGCACCGGGACGCGCCTTCCTCAGCGCCCGCCTGCCATGTGCCGCCGCCCCAGCGCAGCCCGCGGCTCCCGCCCGCCGCCCCTCACATCTATCCCGGGAGGCTGCAGGAGGATGGGAGGCTCGGCGGGACCGCGGCGAGAAGCCGGCACGGGCAGGGATGGAGGGAGGGCGGCACCGCCGCTCCCGCCCCGCCCCAGCGGCCGCCCCGGG
>VZRE01012784.1:16215-37031 GCA_013396775.1 Cephalopterus ornatus | reverse complement strand
CCCGGGGGCGGTGGCGGAGGCGCTCCGTGAGGGGTGGCGGCTCCGGCGGGTTCGCGCCGCGGTCCCCGCGAGGCGGCCGGACAGCCGCTCCTCAGAGAATCACGGAATTGTCAGGGTTGGAAGGGACCTCTGCAGACCACCCGGCCCAACCCCCCCTCCCAAGGAAGGGTCACCTGGAGCAGGGGACGCAGGAACGCGTGCAGCNCTCCACAACCCCTCTGGGCAGCTGTTCCAGGTCTCTGCCACCCTCAATGTGAAGAAGCTCTTCCTCGTGTTGAGGTGAAACTTCTGTTTTAGTTTAAGGCCGTTGCTCCTCGTCCTGTTGTTGGGCACCAGCAGACTCTGGCACTGTCATCTTAGCGCTCGCCTTTGGGATATTTGTGTGCATTAATGAGATCCCCTCTCAGTCTCCTCTAGTCTAAAGAGGCCCAGCTCCCGCAGTCTCTCCTCATAAGAGAGATGTTCCAGACCTCTCCTCATCTTTGTGGTGTCTGCTGAACCTTCTCCAGTAGCTCCTTGTCTTGTCCTGAGGAGCCCAGAACTGCTCACAGCACTGTAGGTGTGGCCTCACTAGGGCTGAGCAGACGGTAGAATTCTGTGTCCCTACAGCCTGTGAGGTGACAAGACATCCCCTTCTCCCCACAGCCCCCATGAGGTGATAGAACACCCCCTCCTCCAACTACCCCCAAACTCAAGATGTTTCAGAAATTATTTTAAACCCATTATACAAACTTTTTTTAAGTCTGTAATAGAAGTTAACAATGTGGTAGCATAAAGGAGATATAGCTTTGTCACTTCCTGAGTAATAAATCATAGAATATACAATCACAGAATGGTTTGAGTTGGAAGGGACCTTAAAAATCATCTCGTTCCAACCCCATGCCATGGGCAGGGACACCTTCCACTAGACCAGGTTGCTCAGAGCCCCATCCAACCTGGCCTTGAACATTTCCAGGAATGGAGCATCTTCTCTGGCAACCTGCTTCAGCGCCTCACCACCCTCAGTAAAGCATAGAATCATTAAAATTGGAAAAAAACCTTTAAGATCATTAAGTCAACTTGCTGTAGTTGTAGCAGTGTGACAGGATCAGGTAGCAACCTGTGTGTTATATCTAAAGTGTGTTTAAAGCATTATATCTACGGTATCTGGGAGTTATCCTTTATCCCAGCCTGCCTTCATTCCTGGGGTCCTTTACAACCCACTACCAGCATTTCCACCCTCTTTGTTTCCCCATAGTCTGTGATCAGGACTATTCCGATGTGAGTTAGGGGAAAAACACAGGCTCTTTTCCCTTAACAGGTCATATGGTGCTGTTCAGAGATATCCAAAGGGATTTGAAGAAGTTGAGCATCCTTAAATAAGACCAAAGAAGGTCAGTGAAGTTTGTTTCCTTGCAAATAGCAGCATACCAACATCACAAACTGTAGTGGGGCAGAGTTTGGGGCCAGGAGATTGGCTGCTCATTGTTGAGGTAGAGAAGAAGTATTTTCTGGGTCAGAATGGTCCTGTCTACATGAATGCTGCTCTAATCAATGTTCTTCATTTGCATTCACGTTCACTGAAGAAACAGCACCATCTGACAAAACACAGACCTCTCACAGCACCACTGTGTTACCTGCAGCAAGCAGGATCTGGATTGTCTTACTCAGGGGTCCCCAACTTCAGAATCTGGAACAGTGATAAATAGTATAGAAATGAAGGCAATGACTCTAGTCAGAATAACCAGGCTGTTTTGTTGGTTAACTTTTGGATGCCACTTCACTCACCAGATGAACAATAAAGCAAATAAATCTTTCTTCAAGCCCTTAATGCAAACATGATTTCAGCTGTTCTTTCCTACAGTACTTCTGACACGTGTTTTAGTGTAAGCCAGCAGCAAAGAGAAGACTATCTGCATCACTTACCAGCTTTTATTATGAGAAAAGGACTTCTGAGAGCTGAATGTGCTTCCTTTGCTTTGAGCTTTCAACAGGCAGAATCTGACAGAGCTTGTCAAAAAAAGGCTTTTCATAATACTGCTGCAAGTTAAGTCTAAAGCAGCACCTGAGACAGCTAGACACTGCTAAAAATTTGTCAGGGTTGGCAGGCAGCATGTGACTGCTTCACAACCAGCCTTGCATGCTTTGCCTTATATTGCTCCTTTCTCATTTGTATCTCACTTTGTTAGTTAATGCCACTTTTAAAATGCCAGTGAAAGGATTACTGAACAACATTTTGTTCATTTAAAAGGCAGCCAAACATGAAAGCAGGCAGGGAAATGAGCAGATAAAAAAGCCTTTTAACTTCTAAATGTTTCAACAATTGTCAGTCCAATTCTGTGAACTTAAGGACTAAAAGGATATTGTCACAATTTGAATTAACTTGATTATTAAAGAAAGACTACATACAAAAAACGAGACTTAGACTTTTAGGGGCCCAAATGGGCCAGGATATGATCTACTGGTTCCTGCTCCTCCAGCAAATGAGGTTGTCTTTTTCTTGCGTGGGGGTACTTCCTAGGTGGGTTGCAGACTATTCCTATTCTTAGACTTAAAAGCAGATTACTGTTTTCAACCCTTTTGTTGCAGACCATAATTAAAGCAGCCCAGATGATCTCAAAAACTTCCTTTCCTAGAAGCCATGTCCCCTATCCCTCTTCTATTTATTATGTGTACGTTATGTGCCACATCCTGAGAGTTACATTCCAGTTCACGCATTAAATGCATTGAAATTTCCCACTTTTTCCTCCCTCTTGGCTGAAATAACCCAGCCCTGTAATACAGAGGCTTGAATAAAGTCTCCAAGGAGTTCATTTTTTCTTGATAATTACTCCACTGCTCTCTTGTCCTGTGACTGCACAGGCTTAGCACTCCTCAAAGATTGCTATGGCAACACTTTACAATGTCTCAGAAACCAGGGTATACTTTGAAAAAGAGAAGAGGGAATTATAAAAAAATGAGGAGACTTGCATGTATTGACTTTTCTTGAATAGCAGAAAAACAAATACAAATTGCATGACACGATAAAATAAATAGACTAAAAAAAGCCACCAAGAAAGCAAAAAAACAAAACTAAAACATTTTTCTTCTACTGAAACTAAAGGAGGACCTAGTTTACTTTTATGCACAATTACAGCATGATAAGCTGCTGCCATGTCAAAGTGAACTGAAAAAAGTGAAACCCCTTTGTTTCATTCACTGATACTTTTCAATGATTTCAGAAACTACAGTTTGAATCTTCATAGTTTTTGTTTGTTTGTTTGTTTGTTTTGTTTTTTCTCCAGTGGAGTATGACAATGTGTAACCAATCATTTCATTGCTCTTAAAATAAGCAAACAAATATGCAACTAAGGGCTTGGAGCTGGGTAATAGAATTAACAGTGAATACCAAGTAACGTCATCTCCCTGTCTGGATGTGTGGTACTTTGAGGACTGGGAAGTCTGAGGGATGCAAAACAAAAAAGGGTGGAAAATAGTAATCTGCTTCTACGTCTTAGAGGAGAAATACTTTACATCTTCCTTTGCATCTGTTATCACTTCTCCCTGTGTACCTGAGAATTGCTGAGAAAAGGACTTGTGACAGAGGTGAGGAATTGCAAAACATATTTCCTTCTCCTTATCGCTTTACCAAACATCACCTGCAAAACCGTCTCTTGAAATGAATCTCCTCAGACTCAGTCTTGTCATAATCTTTTTTTTTCTATCAGTCTGGAAGTTCTTAACTTGGCTTAACCCTCCCTGCATCCTCATAATTCCTGTCCAAGCTCCCCTTTGCTCAGCTGTGCTAAGGAAGTGTTTGTCCTGACCAGGCAGCAGCTGCCCAGGCCAGCTTCATTACAGCACCCTGTTTCCAAGCACTTCCAAAAACAGAATGCTGCTTAGGAACAGCTTTGGAGGATGATGATTCATCCAGATAACAGAATTTCGACTCATTATGTGAAGTGATGCTGTATTTTTATAGCAAATACATAAAATTCAATGTTACATTTTTCACAAGTTAGTTTTTATGTGTTAGAGGCAGATTATTTTTAGACCATTATAGAGGGACTACACTGAACTGATTTATTTTCCATTTTTGTTTTAGATTGAAAAGTTCTATGAAAGCTTCTAGTAGATGCAGTTTTATCACATTCTCCTCTGTTCTCTGCTAGCTCTTTAATAGAAAACCAGCCTCTTTTGTAAAGCATTTTTCAGAAAACTCAGTTATATAAATGCTGCAATTAATTTGATAAGTATCTAGAAAATTCCAGCTCAGGAGAAAACCAAACTTTCAAATTCCTTTGACAGCCAGTTCCATACTTCTATGATTGAAAATGTGAAAGAGAATCTAGATGGCACATAAATGATACCTAGTATTGATTTCATTAATAATAATGAGCAAGTCCTTGACAGAAGAATTTCCATTCAAATATCAGATTTATGTAGCCTATGAGGATGTGAGAGACTAAAACAAGATTTCAAACACAAGGGGTAGTCAGCAAAGATCTGTATCCTGGCATGAATTAGGTTTGCCCAGGAGTATGTATGAGATAATGAGCCCTGGTACTGCTACGGCTAACACGTGAATAAAAAAGGGAATTTTTGTTTTTCTTGACATTATCCTTTTCTCTTGTTAGAGTGGCCACATAAAAAACCCCCTCAACTAATAAACTATAAGAGAGTAAATATAATTTGCTTGACCTTGACTATTGTAGCTTGTGCTACTGATAGAATTCTTGAGGAGGAGCTGGAATTTATCTCTTTTTAATTATTATTTTGACCATGTGTTAAACATGGGCCTTCCATGGGTGGATTTTAATATTTTAAAGTGTCAGATTCAAAGTTATTTAGGAATCCACATCCAGTGAACTCCAGTTTAATTGGCGTCCAAGAAAGTTGCAGTGTCCAGATGCCTTTTGATTCTTGTTCTGGCTCACTTCGAACCTGAGCAACTCGTTTCACATTTGTCTTAAGTTTGGTAGAAACCCTCTTCTTTCCTTGGACAAAGTGTTCACAGACATATGGGCCCATATGGGCCACCTATTACTACTAATTAACTCCACTGCCATCATACTGTGGAGTGAATCTAAAGAAAGGCCTTTGTATGAATTTACCATCAGTACAAGTCTGGGGCAGGTGTGTGTGGTTTATTTCTCTGTGCAATGCTTTTGAATAGACAAGGTTTATGCCCATACTCAAAAAAGAAAATTCTTTGAGCTTAATATTAATTAAACCTGTATACCTTATTGACTAGTTTGCACCTGAAATAGCGTTAGTGTGGCATCACCTTGAGTGGATGATCATTGCGGGTTCCTTCCAATTCAAAATTATTCTATTCTATTCTATTCTAGTCTAGTCTAGTCTAGTCTATTCTATTCCCTTATTTGCAAATAATTCCCTTTCAGAATTTATGTAGAAAGTGGGACAAAAAAATTATGGAGAATTTATAGTAGCACATACTTGCCAAGCACCAGAAAAAGATCCATAAAATTTTGCAATGAAGGAAAATATAATGTTTAAATAATCATTTAGCACTTCATACAGTTCTGCACTAGGGCTTAGTACTGGTAAAGGATTATTTTTCCACTATTAATGAATTACCTCTCCTAGTACCACACACCATTTTGCTAATTTGTCTTCTGCCACAATTAGAGAGAGGAATGCAAAGATACTAGTGAATACAATTTCTATAAAAACATGAGGTTTCTTTATGATGGGGTTGTTTTGGTTTGGTTTTTTTAACAATGTCATTTTAGGGTTACATTTATGCCCTCAAATCACATTTTGTAGGTGTTAGTGTTACTATGTACTTTCATAAATTCTTTCTCTGCTTTGTTAATAACAATGAAAGATGCCAGACAGAACTTGCCTCCTCCTCCGTTTTCCCATACAGAAAGTGCTTTGAATCAGAAGTGACAATGTATCAGGAACATTTATCCAGAGACCCAACAACTCCTGCTAATTCTGTCAGCCCCTGTGAGTGAACATCTGGGCTTAGTTCTGAGAGTAACACATCTGGTATTCCTGAAATTCTCAACACTCGTAGGTGACTGCAACCACTCAAAGAGGAGCTCAGAAAGTCCTGGGTGGTTCAACACATTGAGCTGACAGCCAAGATGGAGAGTTTGGAAGTTTTGGTACCATTACACAAGATTTTGCAGAGCCTATGATTTTTTTTTTTTAATTTTTTTTTAAATTCTGACCAACTGGGAAAAAATAGTAAATGGTTATGTTTTTCAGTGTTGCAGCTTACAAAAGTGTTTAGGAAGATGGACTGCTATTGAAGAGTATGCTCGGGTTCATTTTTTTCTTTTCTTTTTTTAAAGTAAATGCAGTTCTTAAGCTGGATGACACAGATATAGCAAAGCGAATGTGTTTTTAGATAGCACCCCGATTTTCCATTTGTCTTCTCTTCTCTTAATGGCATCTTTCCCTCTCCTCACAACTCCATATCAAAAGTTTATCGTAGTGGCTGAGAAAGAAAAAAAGTCATCTCTTCCCCTCATGGCTGTGCAGTAAAGAGATTTGACAGAAGCAACATCATCGTATTTATGACTTTGATTGAAGAAAGCAGATTTTTTAGAAGCTAAGAGCATTCCAGTTCAGGAGGCTGGATTCCTATTGTCAGGGCTCAACATCATCTATAAATCTAAAAGCATTGGACAAACAAAAGCATCAAAAATAGTTGCAAGCAGCTAAAATCCTGAGAAAGCAAAGCTGGAGGAGCAAAAGTCAAGAGCAGTGACAGGCTTTATTCTTTATGCCCAGCCCCTTGCTTCTAGGCTTCTTTCAGCATGAATTTAGTTTGAATAAAACCCAGCCCCAACAACCAACCCGGCTTTCAAGGGCTAATAACTGTCTTTTCCAATTGTTAGGTTTTTAGGTCTCTGTAAAATACCTTCTCAGTTTAGTGTGTGTGTGTGTGTGAAATAACTGGAAAACTCTCCTAAACAGGACAGCGGTAGAACTACAAGCAAAAGTCACAGAGCTGTGCTGTATCCCATCAGCAGCCTGTCTTCCTTCACAGTGAGATCTCTACTAAAATATTTTTTTTTAAAGCCACATGGCCCCTTTTCATTCTTCCTGTGAGAGTTTGCTTCCCCTGAGCCTCAGATCACTGGCTTGAAAGGAAATCATTTGAGTATCTAAAGCTTTGGTAGCTTACTTAAATTGAGTCATCAACTCATACATCAAACAAAAAGGCTAATTATTGCCAAAACATAAACACACTTTATTTACAGCAGACCTCAGTAGATAATAGCTTACCCAGTTCTCAAGCATTCTTGCTCTACACCGTCAATAAATGTGCTCACTACCTGTGACATTCACCCTGAAAAATTTGATGGCAACACTTTCTGACTGGTCTTGTGCTTGTCTGTAACTTGTTATGGCAAAGGAAACTCGTATCGTGACAAGCTCTTTCATGATTATGAGCAGCAGCTCAGCAATGGAATTCTCCTTTATGGGCCTGTTCCAAGAACTGTCAAAAAAAAAATCTTCCAGTTCAAGCAGGACAGTTTTGATCACCCCCTTAAGTGGTTTAAAGAGTCCAATTTCTTTGTCAAGGTTCTCATAGAAAGGAGGCAATTTCTCAAGGCACACAGTATTAGTGTCCAACCTATCGGTCACTGTTATGAGACAAGCCTTGAGAGTCTGAGGGCTGAGGTCTATTAACTGCTCACAAGATTGATAATAGGGGAAGTTGCAAAGGAAATGCTGGATTTCCAATCAGTTTAACAATGTTTTACAACTCTTGCAATACCCCACAGTAGAACAGATGCTGCCCCACACATGATATTTCATCAGAAATTATTTGTCAGTTCTGATTTCATAAACAAAGCAAAAGGTAATTGCATCTGCACAAGCCAGGAAGCTGAAGCCCTTTCTCTTTTAATTCCCACTTCGTCTCAGCTTGTGAATTTCTCTTCTGCTTGATCAGGAAATTAGAGCAGACTATGCAGTTACCACAGGCTGCACAGCCATCATACATATATAATGTTTAAGTAACAGTGTTAACATTTTTTATTTTTTAGGGTAAGGTAGTATTACTCCAGAGCAATAGTATCTAGTCTTTTCATCTCCTACGTAAGATTGTTTCAAAGGTTTCTTTGTATTAGGGTCTATACGAAAATGCAACTGAAATATCCCAGGGAGGAATTGTGCAGGCTCATGCCAAAGCCCTGTTTTGTCAGTGTTTTCCATGTATCAGACAGTACCTCAGCTCTTCCAACGAAAAAATTAGGTGGAGCTAGAGGTTTTCAAACTGTTGGGGAAGCAGTCAGCCTGCTGTTCCCAAAATGACTGACAGATAAAAGCAGTTCTCCATACTGCAGGCTTTTGCCTACACAGGGAAGTGGCAGGAATTTTGATGCATTTTCAAGCCCAACCAGTTCTGGCTCTGCAGCACGTGGTCAGACAGGTGGCCACTGATTGAGCCCAACATCTCAGCTCTTTTCCTGTTCCAAACAAATATTGCAAATAAGCCAGACTGCTCTTCTCCACATCACCATGCTCTGATCTTCACAGCGGTTTACTAAAGCTTTGCTTACATCTCTTTCCAAGTAATTAATTTTGCAGTTCATCTAATGAGTCCCTCAGCGTCTCTTCTGCTATAATGTAAGCTAATTCCCATGCTGTGACTGCACAGCTGGGAGGTATAGACAGAAGCCTTAAACTGCATGAGGCTGTAGGTCTCAGAGATAACTCCTAAAATGTGCCACTAATAACCAAGCATGAGAACTAAATTGACATCTATTATTTATAAATATGTAAGAAACCCCAGAATCAAAGATTAGAACTCAATGAGACAGGCATCATGGTCTTAGCATTGCTTACCCTTCAGAGCAGATTTTGCCATTTCAATGCAACCCCAGAAGCACGAGACATTCAAATCCGTGTAAAAAAAATTAATCTACTGAAATATTTTGACAAATCAGAAGCTCTTAAGATCTGACCAATGTTAATTAAGAATCTTAAAAAGTCCAAGTCTACAGTCAGAAGTGGAAAAGCAGGCAATGCTCACTTCTGAATGGTGGAAGCACTGGCAAAAGAATGGTGACATTATTTCTCCCCCCGCCCCAAATTATCTACTTTAAGGATGAAAAGAAAGTTCACTTACTTTTTTTGGCAATTCTTCAAGGCTCATATTATAGTTTTAAATCTGACATGCTACTTCAGAAGACCTAAGAAACAACAGTCCTGTTTATACTGGAATCACTACTTATACTTTTGTATTTTTAACTAGTCCTGAGTTACATTTTAAATGTTAATTAAAAGTTGGTTTACTGTAATCACATGGGGCCCAGATTTCTGGATTCTGTGACCTTTGTCTTTCCCCGTCTTGACACATGAACACTTTTTAAACACTTGCCCACCACCACTGTAGCCTCATGTGAGCAGTTACCTACTGCTACAATAGCAGAGATGAAAATATGTAATAGTTACTCTACTTTTGCCCAACTTGTGTATTCTTTTTGCAGTCTCCACATTTCTTTCTTTGCCATGTGTATTCCAGCCTCTTCCACTTCAGCCCTTTATATTCCTTCTTCAAAATACCCTTCTATATTCCATTTCACTTTTTCCCTTACTGAGTCTCTCTACCCCCTCAGTCCTGTGGCAGCACCTTTGACTTTGCCCACCGCTGATCTGATACACCAAGACTTAAAAGCAATTCATTTTTGTAATTTACAAGATAAAACTGCAAACCTTCTCTGCATCAAGGTTATGAAGTATCTTCAAAAACATCATTTGGGTCAAGTACCATTTATGTAACCTGCTTTTCTTAATTCTCTCTGCATATTCATAAGAGAGTACACTACAGACGTCACCAGAAGGATAATTTCAGATTTAAAATGAACATGAAGGAAAACCAAACACTGCACTAGAATGTTACCATTATATCACAACATTAAAAGACTATTATGCATGTGCCAGAAGCGGTGTAAGAGATTATTTATTATTTTGGACACTGTACTTGTTATAAAGATACAATGTCTGAAATTAATCACAAGCTCATACAGCCTTAATTATTCATCCATACGCTCTCTTCTAAAGGAATCTTCCTATATTCTTCAGCATATTTGATGGCCAGAACAGAGTTCTGTAGCAATAAAATCCCTTGCAAAGATTCATGTGAGCAAAACCTTTTTATCCCACATTGTAATGTCCTTATGTTGACCATTCCAACAATTTTCAGAGGTGTGCATAGAAAAAAGGGTAAATGTAAAGCAAATTCTTCTATAAAACCTATAAGTAATTTTTCTTTCTTTAATAAAAACCTGTGTGGTATTGACTTAAGGTAATTAAGTGATCTTCTTCCTTAAATGTGGCAAAATTAGCTGGCCATATTACCCTTTAGTCTCCCTTCCAAAGAGTCTTCCTGACCTGAGAAATAAAAGATGCTCCCTGAAAAAAAAACCCTAAAAATGTGAATGGACCAGTTCAAACTTAAAGTAACTGCCAGATGGTTTTATTCAAGGTGGGCTATTCCAATGCCAGCAGCCATTTTAACGACTGGATTATTAACGAGAAAACTGCCGATTGTCTGATTTCTTGCTGATGTGCTTGAAGATTTTCGCTTTGTGGACACTCTTGGACTTCTGGTAACCGAATCCTCCACCTCCCCCTCTTTTCTGTAGTCTTCTGCCATGGTTGCTGTTCACATCTGAAGTTTTATTGGTTAAAGAACTTAAAAAGGAATAATTTGAAATGTTGGGTTTTTTGGTTTTGAAAGTGTTATTAATAGAAGGCAAAAAATACCAGCATTATACAAAACGCTGAGTTGCATAAGGATAGAGGAAACCAGAACTACGTGCCTGTGGTTCTAAATACCCCTGCAGTTGTCCACAGTGCTATTGCTTCAAGTTCCAACCACTGCCAGGAATGACAGTAATCTAGATACAGCCTTCTGTATCATGCTTTTGCCCCTCCATGTCAATATTCCATGACTATGAAACATAAGCACGTGCATTTCCATGAAAATAATTTTGCACAGAGGAGAACAGTACTTTGGAACACATGTGCATTCCAGTATCTGCTGCCCCACAGCAACTGAGGCACACACAGCATGGACATACACCAAAACATAGATGTTTGTAGGCAATTTTTGCAGTTATAGTATGTGCAATGATGGATTCCTATGGTTAATAGCAAAAAAAACCCCCACAATTACAAACCACCAGAACCTGAAGTAGCACAGGAATTCAGTAAGTTGCACCGAACGCTTATAATGCAGAAATTCAGCTTTGAAACATTGCAGTAAAAGGATACTGAGGTCAACAAACGGTGGAACTTTAAAACCAAATGAAAGGCTGACTTTGGGAAGATCCAAGTTATTGACATTATAGATCTGCTTCAGAGAATGGGAGTCATAAGCTCTAATGTAAGCTTTGTATGCCTCCTGGGCTGACTTGTGAAGGAAATAATTCTTCTCTATCAGTTTTTCCAGCTAGTGAGAGAAAAAAAACAAACAACCAAAAGTCACAAGCAATTATATCTGTAAAGTCCATACATTATATTCCAGCAAGATTATTCACTGTGTGAGTGGCAATGACATTCTCTATTCACTTCAGCAAAACTGCCCTGTGACATCAGAGTGCACATACAGGAACCAAAATGCTTTTGTAAACAAGTAGAGGGACAAAGAAGCCTGAAGCTGAATTACTCTACAAACAAAGCCTCAGCAATACATAAATTTATAGAAATAATAAAAAAAAAAAGGTTAATCAAGAAGGAGAATACAACTGCAGCCATACCATGAAACTATGTGTATTGAGAATTAGTGAACAGCGATAACGTGCTTTTAAGTCTAAACTCCACGATTCCATGCAATTCTGTTCAGTCTTATCCATTATGGTACAAATGCTTGTAAAATAAGCAGTGTTAATTCTAAGACAAGAATGCAGATACACTACTGTAGACTGAGACATTTGATTTGTTGTGGGCCAGGTTCCCAATACTCATTAAATCAGAGTGTCTCATTTGATGTTTAACATATGTTAATTCAGCATACTAAAAATAAGTTACATTAGACATCATTATTTCCTGATTATTCTTAATTAGGAACCTCTCTCTGTGAGGACCGTCTTCATTGCTTCTTGTACTTGCTATTTTACATTTAAGTTACTGCAAAGAAACTTTACAGACCTCTTATCAAAACAATGATTCACAGAACTCACCAACAACAGAAATTCACATCTACAGAATTATCTACGCTACTCCACTCAACTTTGTGCTCCATGGTTATTTTTGTAGCACCAGAGCACAAAGCAGGTTTAGCTGATGCTGGGCTTTATTAACACCACCTAGTTAAAAATACATATGGACTATATGCTAACATTCCTAAGTGTTGGTACTGGATCTATTTCTGCACACTGAAGTCTTGAGAAAATCATCTTACAATACATACATTACTCACAATTATTCTAAACATAAAGTAAGTACCCAATAAAAGCTACCAAACCCCTATTTGCTAAGCCAGACAAGAACATGTTGAAAAGCTGAAAGCAGGTTGACATCACTGTCATTTTTGCATCACTGTCCTTTGTCATTTTGTGATGTAATGTGAAAAAACAATTCTTAAAAGCAAATTTGTACTGTATAATGATGACAATTTAGTACTAGATATTAAAATTAATCTTTAATTTTGAAATATTTTCTTGCTTTACTGTCATCAAGGGCAGGAGGATTTCCTGTATAGTGCTCATTTACAAGAACTTTCCTAAACAAGCACACCTATTTTTGAACTGCAGTCGTTACAGGCTGTAACACTCTCCATGGAAATTATAATATTCAAAGTAGTTGTAGTATAAAGTAATTTCATACCTGAGACTGGATGTCTGAAATTTTTGACCAAGAAAACTCAAATTCACTCAGCGGTACCTTAAAAACAAAAGAGGAAATGAAATATCAAAATTATTTACACTCTGTATATAGTGAAAGTGTTTAAGACCCAAGACAAAAAGATCTGCTAGATAGAAGATTTTTTTTTTTAACACCACAGCTGTATCTGTAAAGTGCCTTTACTTCAATATGACAGTATTATCACTTCTTTTAAGCTGGAGTAATAAAGATGCTCAGTATGACACCTTCTTTTACCACTTTTGCTTCAGAAGTTTATACCACTTTAAAAGTGGCAAAAGAAGCCCATAAGGAGAGCAACAAAAAAACTCTGTGCAACTCTATCATATTAAAATGGTTACATTTACAAGAAGGCTACGGTTCTTTTGGAATTAATAAATTGAATCTGATCTTTGAATAGAAAAAAAGTTTTTAAATTTAAAAACCTGACGCACAGTAAACAAACAAAAAACCCCATTAAAATGTAGACACAAGTTTACCCTGGCTTGTTTTAGGTATCGTAGAAAGCCCAGTTCTTCTGGTCGTAAAATGAGCAGAGCGTGTCCTCTCCCATTTATGCCTCTGGCAGTTCTACCAACACGATGAATATATTCCTTATGGGAAGAATAAGCAACAGCAAATTCAGTCTTACAAACTTGCAATAATCAAAGTGCTTCACAAAATATACCCCAAATTTGACATTATTATAATGTAACATATCATTCATTATTTCTTAAGACTTGTTCTTGGCACTGACACATGGATGAGGGAAACCAAGTGCTGAAGATGCAAGTCACAGGTAGGCTGAGACAGAACCCCTGACTAAAGCAATTTACCTTTTACTAAGGGAAAAAATCTTAGTCTGCTGTAATTGAAAATTAAACCTTGGCTTTGGTGAATTTCCTGTTTATATTTGTCAAAACTTCAGAGTTTTTTGAATTTCACTTGTGTATAGTAGACATTTATTCATATCAAAATATTGTTTTTTAAACAAAAGTCAAAGTTCAACTGGAAAAGCTGTTAAGACTCAGGGATGCACACATAAACTCACACTCCTCCTGAAAAGCGTTTTGTTGTTTAGCTGATTAGATTTTAAATTAATTTCACAGTAAAAAGAATGTTTTAAAAAGCAATTTTTAAAAAAGATAACAAAGGTCTCAGTTGGAAGCAGGATTTCCCAGGAGGTGGTGAAGAGAAGTGAAAGAAATCAGTGGCTGGATATGATCATGGCTGAATCCTGACCTCTCTCAAGCAGCAGCTTCAGTTTTTTTCTGCAATTATGTTTGTAGTTAAGATTTGATATATTGCTGTGAAGATTTTCTATTTCCTTAACCTACCTTTGGATCATCTGGAGGGTCATACTGGACGATCCAGTCAACTTCCGGAATGTCCAATCCTCTGGCAGCAACATCAGTGCACAGCAATATTCCAGATTCTGCATTACAGAACTGGAAAAATGTTGTAGTACGTTTGGTTTGCTTCTGCTTGCCCTAAACGGAAACAAACACATGGAGCATGAAATATCAACAAAAAAACACCCAAATTTGCCAGTTAGTAAACTTCAATATAATTTCTCATTTTACATGTATCACATATGTATTATTTTACACATATAAAATAATTTGGGGCATCTTTCCAAATCTCGGTGTTGTACAGACCAAGCAGGACCATTTCACAGTGAAGAAACAAGGAAAAAATTAAACTGCACACAGCTACATGAAGTGACAACTCCCAGAAGTTACAGTGTATCACCAAAAGTATTAAACATTAAAAATTGCATAAATATTCTGTTCAGGAGGGCTGCATAAATGTCTGAAGTTCAGAAAGAGGACACTTGCAAGTCTAACAATATGTCAATTCTTTGTCCTAAACTATGCATTTTGTGGTTTTGACAGAAAAGTTACAATGCTCATCCAAATGGCAAGAACTGGCATAGCAAACCCAAACATCACCCTGGCTTTAGAAAAAGCACCAAATACTTCAGGGATCAGAAACCTTGGATTTCTCTGACAAGAGCTTGAGTTTTAGTGCTTCTGAAAGGCAACCTCTTGGAAGAAAACATAAGTCTTTCTACACACAGAGTATAAATTAGTATCAGTGTTCAGCCTAGTTCAAAAAATAGCAACTTCAATTATTGAAGTGTACTTATTATATAGTCTTTGCTTTATCTTCTTTCTCTACAGACTAATCAAGACCATCAGCAGTTTTGTGAGTATGGTGTCTGTTTTTCAGAAACTGGACTGAAACAAACGAGGCAAATGCAAGGTCAGTAACAACTTTCAGGTACTATGAGATTAAATGAAAATAAATTAATGAATAAAACACTTACATGAATGGCCAAAACAGGCAGATCAATATAGTTGAGTAATTCATAGTGGTACTTCACCGACATACATGAAGAAAAAAATACCATTAGTTTCTTCTTCCGGTTCTTCTTGAGGAATGTGAAGAGCAAAAGGAACCTTTTTTCAGATGGACACACTACATACCCCTGGAAAATGTTTAAACATTATTATACATGGAGAAGTGAAGAGAAAACTTCTGTTTCAGCAATACAGTTAAATCAGGTAAGGGTTATGCCGTGAAACAAATACACCAAATAGTCAAGCAACAAAATGTATCTGTAGCATATCAATCTCTAGTCACTAACGTGGACAATAAAGTTATAAAGACAAGTGAAGCTTGTGTATGTAACAGGAAGAGACAAGTGTAAGTACCTATATTATTATTTCATGAGGGTTTATATCACCTGTCCTGCAAATATTGACTAGATGCAGGTAACTTACCACAGTTGGCAGTCTGAATAAAGCCCTTTAGGCAACTGAATGGCTTTTGCCCACTAGGATGGTAAACACTCTTTAGAATAGTGTTTGTAGAACCCCATTAAAAACACAGAGGAATTGGTGTGTTCACAGATCGTAGTCCTTCTAGTGTTTGTACTTTACCTGTTCAAGACCATCTACTGTTGCTGTCTCCTTGTTATCATCAACCCCAACATACAGTGGCTCTTTCTTCAGAGAGATCTTTGCCAGATCTTCAACCTTTCTGGTTTGTGTAGCAGAGAAAAGCATCGTCTGTCTGCGCTCTGGAAAAATATTTACTTTGAAAGACAGCCTCACTTTTTAAAGGAGAATTCAAATAGCAAGTCCATAAAACACCCAACCGCAAACTACCCTGAGCAAGTCTCTTAAATTTTTCAATTAAATTCTAATTAAAACATACTGCTACTGACAAACAAAGAGCAGTGTAATTATATTATGGATTGTACGGGCTGTTTACTTAGGCTGCCCCCACCTCCTCAATCCTAACAGCTATAAACTTGCAATATTCTCCCTCTCTGGGAAAATGTCAATATCATTTGCAATCCAATTTAGATACAAAGCAATTATTTAAATAGAGACCAGCCTTGTAATTCTACCTATTAATTGATTTCGTTCCCATGAATATTAAAATGTTTTTGTGTGGGAAATCTCCTGCCTGTCATCTCTCAGCTCAAACACACATCCTGATCCTACAACATTTTCTTGTTACACAGGTACATGGGAAATGCAGACTCAGCCTGTTCCATTTCACAACTTGAAGAGTTCTTGATGAATATTCAGTGCCACCATCTTTGTTGTTTTTTTTTTTTCTATTTTGAAGAGTCTGTTTTAAAACAGAATTTCCTTTCTAACACAATGAAACCAAATTAAACTCATGCAAAGTAAATATTTCTTTTCTCTATCAATTACCACTCCACGTGTAATTTTCACGCTCTTCCTTCCCCTTCTCTTTTTAGCACTGTTCATTAACATTCTTCACATCATGTTATTTATTAAATTTATATATCTGCATTTTAAACCCACAGATCTGAATATTTAAGATGTGGAAACTCAAAATATTTATCATTAATTTTTTTATGTACTATGTATTTCCATATTAAAAAGAGAGAGCCTTTTTGACTCAGAATGTGTTTAATACAGCAATTACAAGGAATATCTAAATGAAAAATTAGGAAAAGAAAAATTTAAGGTAAATACTTAAACTTCCTTAAGATACTGGTCTTGGAGGTATGAAAAAACTTGGAACTGCAAGACAGAAGACCTTCTTCCTTATAGTGAAATCTTATTAGGAAATAATGAATTGCAAGAAATAAACAGGTGGAGGAGGATGAATGAGAAAACGCAGATGTTAAACTACAACAATCTTATATGAACAGAATTATATCTCTAAAGTGCATAGAAAAACCCTGTCCTTCAGATAAATGATGTTAAACAAGTAATATATACCAGGTATTAGAAAAAAAAAAAAGACAGAGTAAGACAACCACTACACAGTTCATTTACAGAACTACAAAATTAGTGACTTCTCTTATAATACTTGAGTCAGAAAGAAGACATCATGTTAGTCCAGTGATTTCCAGGAAAGACTGACTTCTTTGTTCTTACTTGGTAAAAGTTTTATGATCTGTTTCATTTCTTCTTCAAATCCAACCTCCAAGATTCGATCTGCCTCGTCAATTACCAAACACTGCAAGTTCTTATACATGAAACCTGGAGTGTTCTAGAAGATTAACAAATTCACAGTCAGACAGGGACAAGAGTTTTATTACGTTTTAATAACACAGATTAGACATCAAAATTGTATCTACCTGCATATGATCCAGAAGCCTCCCTGGTGTCGCCACAATGATGTTGATTCCATTTCCAAGCTTCTGTGCTTCTGCTGATCTGTTACTGCCCCCCATTATCAGACCATAGGTGTGAACATGATGATTCATGAGTTCTTTAAGAACCCCATAGGTTTGCATAGCAAGCTCTCGAGTAGGAGAAAGAATAATGACACCCGTTCCTAAAAAATACATCAATGAGACAGGAGTCAATTCCAACTCATCCAGTCCCCTCCTAACCACGTCCCTAAATGGCTGACTGAAATTCAGCTGTGAAATGAAGAGCCTTACCATTTCTAGGCATGAATTTCAGCTTGTAGATGAGCTCTACTGCGGGAATGAGAAATGCAAGTGTTTTGCCACTGCCTGTTTTTGCAGCTGCTAAAATATCCCTGTATGGAACAGAGTTAGAAAACAAGTATTTAGATAGAAAAATAAGTGTTTAGTTGGATACAGAGAAAAGGACAGTCCCACTCTGAGCAATGTTGACACTGTAAAAACCTGACATGGCTTAAAGGAGACCAGTGGAGTTGGTATTAAGAACTCGGTGGCAGATGCAGGTCACAGCAATCGGTCAACTCTGTCTCTGGTGACACTGTCTTTGAGACACAGTGACAAGACTAATGCAAGCAGGCTTCTCTGCTTCCAAAGCCAAAGGCAAAGCAGCTCCAGGAGCTTGCCCTAAGTGTTTGTTCACATGCAATAATGGCACACTTTTTGTATTAATGACTATAAACAAAACATATAAAATATTAGAGAATGCATTTAAAAAACCCAACAGTTTAGCTGCAGAAAGTCACATTTCAGGAAATGGCCTCGAGCTGTGCCATGGGAGGTTCAGGTTGGACATCAGGAAGAATTTCTTCACTGAACAGGTTGTTAAGCATTGGAATGGGCTGCACAGAGAGGTGGTGGAATCACCATCCCTGGAGATGTTCAAGAAACAAGTAGACATAGTGAAACAACAGTGCTATGGTTTAGTTGACAAGGTGGTGTTGGGTCAAGGTTGGACTTGATGATCAAACCTTAATGATTCTATGATTCTGTTCTATGAGTCATGTATTTAGCTTGCTAGCAAAATTCACACAACATTTCAGATCATCAAGTGACTAAAAAGACTTATTTCTTACCTGCCTTCCAGAAGAGGTTTAATACTTTTATGCTGAATTTCAGTCATGTGTGTAAACCCCATGTCATTTATGCCTTTCAGTGTATTCTCACTGACAGCACCAGCCAGGGAAGCAAAAGAATTGTCTTCAAAAGCACCTGAAGTGAGGGGGGAAATGAGAAATACTTAAACTTATTTCTTCAATTCCATCTGTCCCCTGAAATTACCCAGTTAAAACTGAACTCTATGAAAAAAACCAACAAAGGGTTTTTTCTTATTCCATTCTACCAGAAAATCCAAAGATATTGGCAAAACACTCTGTATTAATGTGGTGCTAAAAAAACTACACAGAGCTAATAACAATGAAGCCATTGCTTCTCGTGGCCAATTTATTAGTTGTACGCTTCCACCTTGCCCTTCACGGATTTCTTCCTCTACAGTTAAATACATATGTAGACAGGTTTAAAAAACAGGCTTTCACTAGTAATTTTAAGACTAACAGGTGCATATATAATGCAAATCCCCAAGAAGAGTAACTGTAGGACATCTGAACAGCTGCTAGTGTCACATCACCTGAATTCAAACACCTGCATTACAAAGCTCATTTGAAAACTGCAACTTGCTCTGGAAGAAAGTGTTAGACTTTGGGTTTTTGCACGCACATGATAAAGAGAACACAAGATACCTGTCAAACCTAGTGGTAAACTGGGCACTTCATCCTCCTCCCCATCCTCCTCTTCTACTTCTTTCTTTCCAGAATTCTGCTGATCTCCATTTTCTACCTCTGCAGATTCATCTTCTTCAGTTTTTGCTTTTTTGGTTTCTGTGTCTAGAGTGTTATTTTACAGAAGACAAGCCAGTTAGCGATAAAAAGGACACATTAATCATGAAAAACCATTTCACAGACTGCATCTCCTTTAGTCTCTAAACCATGTACAAAGATCATGCTTTTCCATCGGGTGGAAGGGGCTGGAGATGGGGAGGCAAGGTTTCTATTGAATTTTCTGAGGCACAGAGCAAAAAATTCTGAAGTCCCTTCCATACAACTCACTTTGCATAGTAAAACAATAAAGCTTAAAGTATATTAGATGATATTTTCTGTGGAAACAAGATAAATTGTTCTTAAACAAGTCACAAAATTCTTTCCCATTAGTAATGCAGACATGAAGTTTCCAACACAGTCTGTGCTCAGAATATGTCTCTGTTGCATTTTAAGTGCCTGAGTCCTCATAGGATGAAAGCACCTCTTCACTTGCATAACCATGATAGGAGTCGCAAAAATCAAATACATGAGGAATAGAAGCTTGAAAAATACATATGTCCGTATATATATATATGAATATGCAAAAAAATACATGAAAATCTAGCAATATTTCTGGGGTGTTGTTTTTTGGGTAGTTTTCCAGTACACTTTAGTTTCACAATATACAGATGCTGGCAAAGGCTGGACATGTTGCTAAAAAAATCATACGGGCTGCACAGCCAACACAGAGATCACCCACCTGTCAGGGCTCTACTCTGAAACACAGGGAGTGCATTTGCACAACAAGCAAAACATCCGAACCGAATGTTACAAAGCAGAATCCTATGCAACAACTATATTGCCTGCTACCGGTTTAGAATGAATTAGAGTTCAAACATCACAGCTGCAATATATCACGTAATGTGGAAGAGCTCCGGGTTTTGACAACACACACCAGACCGGCACATGGCACAGGTCGGAAACCCTAAGGAGGCGCTTTAGGGGCGCCCAAGAATAACCCAGCCCTTGGAGACAAGATGTATTTGCTAAGACAACGCACCATCTCCCGCATCAGCCGCCGCTTTCCTCTTTTTCTTCTTCTTTTTCTTCTTCTCCTTCTCCCTGCCGGGGGGTCCGGCAGCGTCCGCAGGCTCCGCGCTCTCCTCCACCTCTGCGGCCGCCGCTGCTTCCTCCTCCTCCTCCTCCGGGGCTCCCTGGGAAGCCGCCTGGCCCGGGGAGGGCACTGCGGGGCGCGGGGAGAGAGGGAAAGAGGGAGAGAGGAGAGAACACAAGAGTCAGCGGCGGCTCCGCCAGCGCTCAGCCGGGGGGAGGCTCCGCCGTGCCCGTACCTGCGCCCTCGGCCGCCCGCAGCTTCAGGTTGCGCTGCCGCAGCTTCAGGTTGCGCTTGTGGATCTTCCTGCGGAGCAGCCGCATGGGCAGGTTGCTGGCGGCCGCCGGCACCGACATCGCGGCGGCGGCGACCCGCGGTCCCGGCGGTAGCGACCCGCGGTCCCGGCGGTAGC
>VZRE01012784.1:0-16039 GCA_013396775.1 Cephalopterus ornatus | reverse complement strand
CTCAGGCCGGCCCGGGGGGGGCTGTCCCGGGCCCGTGCCCCGCCAGGACCGCGCCTCGGCCGCCGCGGCGGGGAACGGGCGGGTTTTCCCTCCGAAAGGGAAGCGGCATCTCTCGCACAACCCCGCGCAAGACCCGTCTGCCCGGTGGTGTTGCCTCCACTCACGATTACAGGTGTTTAACTCCAGCGGGAGAAGAAGCAGAAGCACAGAATCGATTAGGTTGGAAAAGACCCTTTGAGATCGTGGAGTCCGACCTATGTCCGAACATCACCATGTCACTGAGTGCCACGTGCAGTCTTTCCTTAAACACCCCCAGGGACGGTAACTCCACCACCGACCTGGGCACCCCATTCCAATGTTTAATCATTTCTGTGAAGAAATTCTTCCTAATATCCAACCTAAACCTCCCATGGCACGGCTTGAGACTATGTCTTCTCATGCTGTCACTTGTTTCCCGGGAGAAGAGCTCGATCCCCACCTGGCTACAACCTGCTCTCAGGGAGTTGAAGAGAGAGATAGGGTCTTCCCCAGAGCCTCCTCTGCTCCAGATTAAACAACTCCANAGTCTTTCCTTAAACACCCCCAGGGACGGTAACTCCACCACCGACCTGGGCACCCCATTCCAATGTTTAATCATTTCTGTGAAGAAATTCTTCCTAATATCCAACCTAAACCTCCCATGGCACAGCTTGAGACTATGTCTTCTCATGCTGTCACTTGTTTCCCGGGAGAAGAGCTCGATCCCCACCTGGCTACAACCTGCTCTCAGGGAGTTGAAGAGAGAGATAGGGTCTTCCCCAGAGTCTCCTCTGCTCCAGATTAAACAACTCCAGCTCCCTCAGCTGCTTCTCACAGGACCTGTGCTCCAGACCCTTCCCCAGCGATGTTGCCCTTTTCTGGACTCACTCCAGCAGCTCAACGCTCTTCTTGAATTGAGAGGCACGGAACTGAACACAGCATTCAAGGTGCAACCTCATCAGAGCTGAGTACTGGGGTACCGAGTACCGACAATCTGTTCCCTAGTCCTGCTGGCCACACTATTTCTGATACAGACCAGGATCCCATTGGCCTTCTTGGCCATCTGGGCACACTCCTGGCTCATGTTCAGCCAGCTCTCGATCTGCATCCCCAGGTCCCTTTCTCCTAAACCACTTCTCCAACCATTCTCCCCCCAGCCTGTAAACTGAAACTTTCAGGCTTGCAGGATGTCCAGCACCAACCCTGGGGATAAAGGACACAGCTGTGCCTTTAGAGAAGACCTGCATCTGCGGTAGCCGCCTGGTAGCCACCGCTGTCTATTCCTCCTGATGGGTGCAAGGAACACAGAAATCCCCTAGCATTTTCACCAGCCTGGCA
Source organism: Cephalopterus ornatus (assembly GCA_013396775.1). Lineage (NCBI taxonomy): Eukaryota > Metazoa > Chordata > Aves > Passeriformes > Cotingidae > Cephalopterus > Cephalopterus ornatus. Next base: position 14,683 of record VZRE01012784.1, on the reverse strand, counting down.
GTGCTAATGTATGCCCAAATAATAGAATCACAGAGTGGTTTGGATTGGAAAGGACCTTAAACATCATCTCGTTCCAGCCCCCTGCCATGGACACCTTCCACTAGACCAGGTTGCTCAGCGCTCCATCCAGTCTGGCCTCGAAACACTTCCAGGGATGGGACATCCACAACTTTTCTGTGCAACTTTTTCTAGTGTCATCTGTGAATCTGGGAGCCCGTGATTTCTGGGGCACGGTTTCTTGGAGCTGTATTAGGCAGCGCTTTCCAGCTGGCCAACTGGAGTTCCCAGCAGCATGACCTTTCCTTCTAGTGTCCTCTCACTTTTTGCCTCTGCATCCTCTTCAAAAGAGTGATTCCCCCAGGCTGAATCGCAGCATCCCTCAGCTTCTTCCTGACCAGCAGAGGGCACAGACAGCACAGGGATGCACCGCAGCTTTGCTACCTGAAATCGCCAACCACGGCGTTCTTAGAAACCTGAATAATTACAAATTGTGTACGGCTCATCCTGTGATATCTTGCTTTAACACAGAATAAACTGCATAAATATTTCTGTATTAATTTATTTATTAAAGTGTTTATTGCATATAATTTTTTTTAAAGCTACTGATGTTAGAGGTGAAACAAAAGTAATTTTCCCCCATCTGTAATTGTCTTGCAGAGGTCATATGGATCACCAGGATGAGAATTAAATTTGTTTTGCCACAGCTTCAGACTGTGAACCATGTGAACTTGTTCAGACCTTCACAGACTAGATAACGGGTCTGGCCACCGGCTTATTAAGTTGAATGGATAACTGTCATCTCCATCAGCTGCATTTGAAAACAAACGATACATGCTCAGCAAGAAAGTCTGTTGGTACTAAATCCAGGGGACTCAGTTTTAACAGCTAAATTTTAAGCAATGTAATTTCTATTATGGACATATTTCCTTCCTGACTGCCTTATATTGTGTTTGCAGGATACATATTTAAGTAGACATGGGTTTGCTCTCCCTAGTCTGTACTGAATTATGTGTATGTGACAAGGTTTACTCTCTGGATCTGGATTTAGCTCAAGCAGGGCTTCTTTCTGGAATATGGTCATTGTGCAGATAAAGTGTATTGAAAATCTGGACAGGAGGGAGCTGGCGCTAATACACTGAGGGAGGACAAGATTATGTCCTTCAGGCATGGCATGGTCTGCATGTTCCCATCTTAACCAGTAGTGCCAGGATCATCACTATTTTTGCTTTTACCCACATTATCACATCCCCAGCTCTGCCAAGAATTAGGACCTGGAAACCCAGGTCAGGTAAAAGCCTAAATAAAAACTCACCTCAGTGGCCATGTTGGGTCCTGGCTGACTTGGCAAGTCTTTATGAAATTGCATTAGTGTGGCATGAGGCCCAGACTGACAAACTGTCCCAAGAAGTTGTGTCAGGTCCCACTGACCAGAATATATTTGCTGTGTCTGTTGGCTACCATCAGCATGGTGCACAAGGAGAACTTTGTAGATAGAAGATGATCTTGTATCTCTGTAAACGGATGTCATGGCATTGTGTATAGGAATTCAGAAATTGCAGATTTCATTAGGTGGCAAAGTATCACATGCTCCAACGTTGCTTTCCCTCAAAATCTTGTAAAATATGTTGTTTAGAGTTAACAAAAAAGTGTGCTTCTCTGGAAATTTCAAAACTTGTCTTACAAGCTTCTTTCTTTTGTATTTTTTTTTTCCTTCAAGCTGTAATTGTCACAGAAAAAAGACTCAGAAGATAATGGTATTTTTATTGTGACAGGTCTAGACAATAATTTGAACCACTAACTCATGTTAATAGTTTTTTCTCTGAATTTTAGAATTTCTTAGATACCGTATGAATTCCCCCTAGTCCATGTCTCATTCCTGTCCAATAAATTCATTCCTAATTGCTTGAGTTATCAAGCAATCGTTACAAGCAAAAGGATTTTTTAAAATGGTTATTGAGTTGTTGTCAAAATGTCTCAAATTTTCTACACATGGTCTTGCAGGAAGGTTTGTAGAGAAACATGTTTTGTGTTAGTAAAGCCTTCACTGAGCTGAATAAGTCCATATAAGGTACTCTGAATTTATTTCTTAAGATGAATGTTTTTAATAGGCTTCCAATGTCAGTATAATACCTCCCAGAGTCAATTTATCCTTAAAGCCAAATTCAAAATATTTTTTCCAGGTTATCATTAACTAACTTATGTTGGCTAAAATGTAACACAAAAGTAGTCATTGATTTCAGTTGTATCATTTCAAGTAGATGGTGACAATTTGTACAAAAGGTATCAAAATCCAATCTAGAAAAGGTCATGAAACACAAGTGTTTAGTCATTTTTTGATACAAGAATTGGGGCACAGAGTTGATTTAAGGAAGACAGGTTTTATTTTCAGAAGTCAGAGTCTGAAAAAATGCTTTTTTGATGTCTTAGATTGGACATGAAAAAAAGCACCACTGATATAATTAATTAACATCTGCACCATTAAGCTAAAAGTCTTGATCTGGAAAACTAAGAACTGTCTTTTCATCATTAACAGATTATAATTTTCCCTGTTAGAGCAAATTTATCTTTCATACAGGAATACAAAAGAACTTGGTTTAAAATCAGATTTTTTTTTCCAAATGTGTCTACTTTATGCAAGAAAGCCAGTCTGTATATGTATGCAAATGATGGATACAAAGCTATCTGCAGAAATAATCAATTTTCCAATTTAATTGAGATATATAATTCTGAAATCTGGACTTTGACAGAGAAAAGTTACCCAAACCTGAACTGATGTAAATGGTATAGATACAGATAGATTCAGATATATATTCATAGAGAATGGATGGCTTGATTTATAGAACATGTCAATGTTAATGGGAGTTCGAAATTGCTGGTACAAATCATATCTTCTAGGGTAGCACTGAACATCACTGAATCTGTGAGGGAATTTAAAGTATGGCTTACAAGGAGAGTAAAGTATCCACGTTTGGAAAAAGCAAGCTAGGCTATCATAATCACCTTTATTTAGGGGGTTTGTTTAATCCTGCTTTTAAGTAATATCTCCCTTGTGCCATGTGGAAGTATTGTCTCAGTTAGAAGGGGCATCATCAGCATTGTGTGAACATGGCAATACAGGTGGATTCAAATCACATTTGTGATTATTTTTAGGATATTTCTTCTTCAGCCCATATTTTGCAACTGGAAGTGAAATTATCACAACTGTTCTAATTCATGATCTCCTCTTTTACACACATAGAGGAGCAAAGTCTAGGAAATGGCGCTTAGTATAAAATGCTGTTGTTCTTCCTTGCACTAAGAGGGATTATACTTTTTCTTGCCACTCAAATTTATGCTAAGGTCAGTGTTTTGATCCTCATCTCCAAAATACACCATCAGTAGGGCCTACTTTATCTAAAATATTTGTTAAATCTCTCAGAAATTAAGAAGAAAGTTGCAATTGTAGAATCACTGAATGGTTGAGGTTGCAAGGCACCTCTGGAGATTTCCTGGTCCAACTCCCCTGCTTGAGCAGGATCAACTAGAGCAAGTTACTCAGGACCCTGTCCACTCCAATTCTGAGTGTCTCCAAAGATGGAGATGCCACAGAACACTCCATCTTCTTTACTCCCTCCCATCAGGTGTTGATACACGCTGAGCTTTCTCTTCTCCAGGCTGAACAGTCCCAGCTCTCTCAGTCTCACCTTGTATGCCAGGTGCTCCAATCCCTTTTTTGCCTTCCTGGCCATTTGCTGAACTCATCCAGAATGTCCCTGTCCTTGTTCTAGGGAGCCCAGAGCCAGACACAGAGCTCCAGAGAGGTCTCACTCAGCTCAGTGCTTAGCAGAGGGATCCCCCTTTCGTTTGTCACAGTTGTCACCGTGGGACTTTCTGTTATAATTGTGTAACTCTTTTTCCTTAAGAAAGCTTTGCTGTTTCCAGGATAGATATACAATAACTTTATATTTAACACCTGTACACTGCAAACAAAAAAATTTTCTTGGAAAACAGGGTGCTGTACACATTTTTATCCTCACAGAGGCAATGAGAGAACAAGAAATACATAATACAAGAGCTGTTTGTAAGGTACCACTGGCAGGCAGAAGGGTACCATGAGGATAACTGTAGTGTAAAAGTATGTAGGACACACAGCTGAATAGTTTCGATTTGATTCTATTTAATTTAATTTAATTTTTTTTTATTTTGTTTCATTTACAAGTTGTTTCTGAGATTTGTATTTAAACTTATAAAATATTTTTGGGATACTCAGAAGCTGCTTTTCTGACTCAGATGAAATAATAGTCAAACATTTTCTGTTCTGTTTTAGGAGGCTGTTTACAGTTGTTTGTTTCCACTGTTCCACCATTCCTAGTAAGTGTTGATAAATATCCTGTTCTCACATGACAGTAAGATACAGCCACTCTTATTTAAGACAGCATGTATATTCACAATATTCACAATATTATTTCTTTACATACAAAGATCCATTTTTTAATATTTTCCCATTTTTAGAAAACTTAGTGAAGGTTTTTCAAAATGCTGCAAGGGCTACAAATAGGATCAAGTGATTGATTAGCGTATTAATCAAACTGTAGGTGTAGCAACTAGTTTATAACATAGACTGACAGGTTCATAATCATCTTTAAAATAACAATTTTCTCAGACATAAAAGACATTCGTTTTATAGTGCCCTCATTAATTTAAAGAATCCTAGTAAATATATTACTGTCACCTATTCAGGAGGAGTGTGTCTTTTATATTGCTTTATCCTTTACAAATCTTAATTTAAAATAGCTCTGTTCAAATAATATAAAGTCACAGTGAAACTAAAAGAGAGTATGAAACCCGAGGCAGGAAGTGAAATACATAGGGGCAGCTAAAATACTTTGCAACTCTTTCGCAGATGAAATTTGAAGGGGAGGGATATTCTGGGTGCATGGCAGCTGCATGGAGACTGATCAGTGGCAATTTGTGCATGGAATGAACACAAGATGTCACCCTCGCTGTGAGAGAGCTCCAGCACATAAATGCCATTAGTTGAAAAGGCAAAAGAATGAAAGATTAAGGTTTACCTTTTTTTTTTTTAAGTTGTCCATCACATGTGTTCCTTCATTTACCTATCCTGGAACACTCTTCACTGCAAAATTTTCTCCACCTTGTTGAATATTTTTAATTAAATTATCTCATGCCAGTTATAATTTTTTAATTGTTGTTTTAAAGTAGTTCCTGAAATTTGAAATCGGATTTTACTTCCTTGAATGGTAGCCTTATATTTCTTATACCGTAGGTGAAAAAGATGATGGAGAAAAGTGACTTATTCTTCTGAGTTTTCTTCGGTCTCATTCATTTTCATACATTCACCTAGAAGTGTAAAAGCTTATACAAGGATGCAATGGTAACTATTGTGAAAAACTTCAGATAACATCACGTAGTTGAATTGTTACATTTCTTCCTAAAATATGTAAAACTTTTTGTGCTGAAGAGTAATACTTCCTTCATGTAACAGTTTGAAATTTCCTTTACCTTTACTCTAAACAATACAAATTCTTCCTTCAAAGAAGAAGGAGTTGAAAATCTTGAATTAAACAAAGCATTAATTAAACAATGGCATTCTTCTGATTACGGATGGGGAGTAGATATCTTAAATATTGAACTCCTTTAGCTCAGGCCCCTGATTTCACTGATACAGACAGCATGCCCATGTTCAAAGTGACATTCATGCTTTAAATGTTTGTTTCATTGAAGACATCTGTGTGGGACTTGGGAGACAGAACTCAATGCCATGTTGTGTTGTACATGCTCATATTATCTTAAGTGGTCATTCTAATTTCATTTATCTCATCCAGACAGTGAGACTGTCTTCTTCAGTAAGATGAGGATAGCAATACTCCTTTACTCCCACCGCCTGTTTGTGTTTAGATAGCAAGGCCTTAAAGCAAGAACTATTTTAAAAAATATGTTTGTATGGGACCTGTAACAGAGAAGGCCTGTGTGTATCAGGGAGCTCTAAGGCACTGTTTTAATATTGATTAAAGAAAAGTGTATTATTCTTAACCACCAAAATTTAAACATACAAGCAATAGTAAAATACAATTTTATTACAGAGTATACATCTTATGGGACCAAATTCTCATCAATCTGGACAGAGGAGGAAGCTAAACAGTGAACACAGAGCACGTCAAATAATCTGTGGTACCTACAGCTGACTGACATTTTAGCCCATTTTTGAATACCTTCAAGAAAATATCTAATGGGTTCATTCTCACATTTTCATTTGAGTGGCTCACCCCTTCTTTGCCCAGTGTTATTAGTATGCTCCTACATCTGTAGTTTTACACTATTCTTCTGCTTTACATAATTCTGCATGTCCTTAAGACCAGTGTAAGCTCTTTTTGCTCTTAAGACCCTTTCAGATTGCCATTTAAAGGAGATTTAATATTCCTGAGAATGAGAATGGCTTATTCTTAGTCTATTATGTAATGTTGGGTTTTTTGATGGAAACTCAGTGGAAGCTTGGAGAGTCCGCGCTCCAGAAGAGAATGCTCAATAGCTTGTGTTATTGGACTCTGAGCTTTTATGGTTCAAGCCTTTATAAACTGTGTCAAGCTGTGATAGTTATAATTATTGCACACGTTGGCTTAACCTATATCGTGTAGCCATAATGCATTGGCCTTTCCAACTTTCCCTTGCTTGTCCTTTATTAACTGTGACATTTTCCCTTACAGGTTCAGAGCAAGCATGACTTTATGATCAACTGTGAGCTTTAACTAAACCCTTTTTTTTCCCAAGGAAGACTGTTGTTGAAGAAACCAGGAGGTGGCAGTCTTTCTTAATGGATCACAGTTAAAATCTATCAATTTCTGTTCTTTTGCCCCAGAATAGGCAAAAATTTAAAGTGAAGTGAGGGAAGGACCACATATCTTGTCCCATTGGAACAGGAAGTTGTTGCTTGACCCTTCTGGTATCTTCCACAGGCTTTTCTTTCAGGTGTCAGATCTTGAACAATCGTATAAACCCAGGGAATTGTGATCTTCCCAGTCTTCACATTAGCCTTAGTGCAGTTTTCTTACCTGTCTGTTTCAACATACCTGACCTACAGATCTCTGTTCCCTGATAATACGTAGGAGAAGTCAGTGACTGGCCAGCCCACCTGAGACTGTGTCCTTCATCTGAAGGCAGGCTATTTCACAGAAAACTAACTTAGAAACAACCCACTGTTCATTCATGTATGTTTAATCAGTCAAAATATAGTAATCCAGAAACTGTATGATCTACTCTGTCTCTCTGTTAGTGTGTCCCTTAATTTATCTGTCACCATTCTTGGACTACTCATCTCCTCTGCAGGTGACCCAAGATGGTTTAGACTGGCTGTGGTGCTTTTGGTCTGTTATTAACCTGACTAAAGGCAGCGTCACATCTGTTTATAACCCACTGGGATATCACTGCACTGATGTGTGATTGTCTATTCCTACTAAAGAACTAATTGCTGCATGGCAATATTAGACACCAGTTTCTTTTGAGCTGTTGGTTGCAAGCATGAACAAAAGCTTCCTACCTTTCTATTTGTTTTTCTGTAGAGTAAGCACCAGAAACTGACACAGGAGAGCACAAAAGTGGCTTAAATTAAGTCTTTGTCGTTATTGACACAGTGCAACTGAAACAGAGCTTAGGAACCATGATCTGCCTTCAATTATTTACTGGAACTAGTGATAGATTTAATTCTAACAAACTAATTATCTTGTATCTCCATAGTCATCAGGGCCTTCAGACTCCCAAAGCTGCCTCTCAGTGTTACCACTCCTTCCCTTAAACTGCAACAAGGTGCACGGGAATGGCAAGTGTACAGAGACCGAGAGCACACATTACATTATATTATATTCATAACCACATCAGGCTTTTACATTGTTTGAACTAGTACTTCAGCTACTACTGGGGCAAATACTTGCTTTGTACCTGACAAACATTTCAGATTGTTGTAAACAACCCCTCAGTGGCTAACAATATTAACAATAGTAAAACGAAAACATTCTTTTAGGCAGTGCTGAATAAGATTAGCAGATATGGAAGCGAGCTGATGTTTATTAAGTATTCTGATTGCTACCTAAGCTTATTGCGGAACCAAGCAAAGAGGAAAAATAATAAGTTGTTCCAAAGGTCCAGCTACATTCTCACTCATTGTATTTGTCAGTATTTTAAGGGAAAGTTTTTTTGTTTTTCAAGTTAGTAATAATAGACCTCCATGACATGTTTTTGTGTAAAGGTCCTTCACCTTTCTTCTGCAGCTCAGCATGTTCAGTTTGATACACGTTACTCAATGTTTCGGCACTGTTTTCCTGGGCACTCATGCATCCTGCAGTTATCCTGCAGATGATTGGTTTTCATAGAAGAGCTCTATTTTTAACTTGGCATGCAGGAAGAAGAGCTGTTCCCATCTAGAAGGCAAACGTCTTATGGACTTGTGTGCCAGGATTCTTCAGGTGAGAGTTGTGCACATGCTAAGGAGTATCTGGATATAGACTTGGAATATGGAAACACTGAGAGTTAAAAACTCCTTGGTGTGGCAAAACTACTTGATAAATGAATGACCCTTAGTGTTTGCTATTTTGTCTGCTTCACAGAATATCAGAAACAGTTTAGCTTAGCTGTGTATATGACCTTTCAGTTGCTATGCAGCATCACACTACAGTCCTCTGAAAGCTATGTCCAACATTTATCTTAATCTTTTGGCAGAAATGTTTGAAGGCATAATGTCTCATTAATAATTGTTAAATCATTGAGTCGTTCAAAGAGAGATGTTCCATCTTTACTTACATAATGGTAAAACACAGGTCATTTACCAAGCACGCAACAGCACATCAGATATTGGAATTAACACAGCCTTATTAAGGATATGCATTAGTGAAAGAAGAAAGCATTTGGTGATTGAAACAGTGTTCAGCCACGGTATACAGTCTAGTTTCTGCACTCCCCCATCCTCTGACAGCTCAAAACATTCTCATGTAAATTGATAGGTGTAAAGAAACAACATTAGTAATATAACTAAATTATTTCACTGTCAGTTATGGGATTGGAACTCAGAGAATACATGCAGAGCTTCCACCTCTGCCAAAGACATCCTACATGATTGAAATAAATCATTCATGCTTGCACTCCTGCCATCTGACCACGAACAGTGACAGAGGTCCTGCATTAAAGCACTTCCTTCAAGAAGCAGTCCAAATGTCACAGTGATGTCTGTCTCTCTTCATGGACTGTTGGGAGTACAGAGCGAACAGGATGTGAGCAGTCCTTCAGTGCAGTTCTGGAAATCATGCTGGATGTTTATCTGGGTTTGTAGGTTTATAAGCATTGCCTGCTTGAGCTGAAATGCTGTACTTCCCTAGAGGGTTCTTCATACCCTTTTGCACAGAGTTCAGTAACCATTATGTTTCTGATCCATGATAACAATCAGTCCTTGACCTAGATCAGGGGTATGTAGGGAATCAAAGCTCCTGGTTACTGTCAGAAACAGGATCTGGCCTGGAGCAGTTCCCGTGTCCTTCTGCTAAGCCCTTGGCCTCTCAGAGAGCCTGTCCACCTGGTTTCAGCTTGCTTTGCAGCAGCTTTTGTGCCTCTGCCATCATTGCTCTTCTGGAGAGTACAGAGTGAAAAAAAAGTTTTTTTAAGTAAGACTGATGAAATGGAAAGGATTTTTATTTTGATCTCAGAATGACATTGCTTCTATATAATTTCCATCCTTTGTATTAATAGTGTGCTTTACACTTTCCCATCCATGTCTGTGTGGAATGAAGATAATCAAAGGCAAAGGAGCCAGCAAATCAGTATAGGTAAGCTCTGGACTGAGAGCAAATGTACTCACTCTACAGTGTGTAAAAGGACAATTTAGGGCTTCAAATGAAGCCTGAATTACTTCAACCTTGAATGGCATTAATCTGTATTCATGTAATTTCACAAAAGAAAGCAAGAAAACCAGGAGATGCGTAACCAATTTAGATAGAAAAATGAAAAAAAAAAGAAAAAAAGTCCTGAGATCCTGACCTGGGATTTGTACGTTTCAAGAAAAATAAAGCAAGGATCTACATGGAGACCTGGAGTATAAGACATATGTATATATATTGCAAATGTACAACAGGTTTTGATGAATGAAACAGAATTCTTAGGCTCTAGGATATAACACCCCAGCAAGGTTAAGCATTCAAAAAATGTGTTCTGTCCAGATACCAAATGTGGAGCAAAATTAATATTGCAAAAATGCCATTCGAAGTGCCATAGAACTAAACCTTCATTAAAATAAAGTGATAGCCAACTTCAATAAAAAGATTTGGTTTTGCTACACCTTGGAGTCCTCTGATCGTGCTCTTCTAAAAGAGCACTCCCGCGTTGACCCTGACCAAAGCAGTGTGACAGTCCTTTGATGATTCTAAAATGCACTATCTCACATCCGAGAACATGCTGTGTTTCAGTCACCACCACCTACATGTTGTATGTCCTCAAAGGTGTGCTTGTGTTTTCTCAGAGCCCTGTTATATCCTATTGTGAGCTATTTACAGGATTCTGGCACAATAAAATCAGGAGACATCATTAGGGAGAGTAAAGAGCTGGCAGGACTGTATGTTGAGCCAAAGAGTTGTGCACAGGGCAGGTGAGTGGTGGGGTGTGAGTATTGCAAGGGCTACATTGGGAGCTCAGGAAGTGCAAAGTAGGTGGTGTGGTGCTATTTAAAATAACACCTTCTATGGTGGCAGCTCAAACGTAGAACACACACAGATTTTTTCCTCCTCAGAACAGACTTTCCCTTTGAAAACACCATTTTCAGTTCTATTCTACGTTCATGATCTTGCAGTACTATGACACTGCCTGATGTTGTACTGCTATTTCTTGGTTACTGTAAGACTTTCTCCACAGTCTGATTGCTTGGGATAAGAATTTATCTGCAAAAGTAAAGTCATTTATGCTGTGTCACAGAATCAGTGTTACTCAGTTTTTTTTCTGACAGAAGATAAAGCATTAAATAAGTCTGGCCTTGGAGGTTATGCTGAGAGACACTGGGGGATATAACAAATTAAATTCTCTAGCAAGCCTGATTTTACTGTAGAATATTTACTTCTTCCATCACCTCCGCCATGCACCTTTTACACCTTTTACAACTTTACACCTTCTCGGTAGTTAACTATCTTTAAAAAGGATAAACAAACTAATTGTAAATAATTTTTGAATTACATAATTTCCAACATCATATTATCTTTCCACTAAACAGCACGGCTTTAGCAGATACAACAGGTGTGAATCTCTCAAGCTTTCCTTCATTATTACTGTTTGTTTTCATTGGTTTTAAGACAGATTCTTTGAGTTTTGTTCTCAAAACTGTCTTGTAGATGTGCACACATGCTTTTAAGTGTGGATGATTTGAAAACCCTGTGTCTCTACCCGACGTCTGTGATTTTGCCTTTTTCTGTTACACTGAAGGTGCAGAATGAAGAACTGATCCTTCTTCAAAGTTCTGTGTCTCTCTTGTTATATTGAACTTTATGAGAAAATGTTTATAATTTCAGCTTGTAATTTTCTGCTATTCTCAGACAGCTTTAGTGGTATAAACAGTACTCTGGGTGCGTTTGAGAGATACACTTTGATAAATACAGAACATATTAGTGAGGTAATGTGAAGCAATGTATAAAGATTAGGATTTTCCTATACTATTGGAATGGAAATAGGCCCTTGGGTAAAATATTTTAGGAAACAGAACCAGCAGGGTCCAATTTAAAGAAAGAAGTGCACTTACATGCATTAGTGCAGGTGCCTGACTTTTCCTCTCTTAAAGAATTTCCCCCAAAGTTATAAAATAAGAATAATTACTCTAAGAAAAATTTTCTGATCATCTATTCTACTAGGATTTCCTGGAGTACATTTTCTGATCATGGATTATAGGTGCATTTCTCATTATCACTAATGAGAATTTCAATGCATGATATAATTTTACTGTGCTATTTTGTCTGACTTGTATTACACCTGTCAGTCTGCTTTCTCCTGCTATTTCATTAATATTTAAATATTAATATTTAAAGGTCAAACTGAGCCTTCAGTGATATTAAAATATATTATTCAGTTTTATCTGACTTGAGGAGAACATCACTGGGACAGTGTTCATTAGATAGAGAAAAAGGCAATCACCATACACTTTGCTGCCTTTTTAATCCTTTTTTTTTTTTCTTCTCCCTCTGGTAGAAACGGGAAACTTTCCATCTGGGAGAAGAAGTAGAAAGATTTGTAAAGGAATGAAGTGTAATTCACAGTGCAGTCAATGGGAGTGAGGTGCCACTCTTCTTTTTACTTTCAGAACCTTGCACTGAAGCAGTTGCAGAACTGAAAGGCTTCACAGGACAATGCAGCAAAATTATTTTGTACACTAGAATTTCTTACAGCACATTTCAACAGTATGTCATCCTGGAATAGAAAGTAATGTTAAGTGTTTAGTACAGTGGTGTGATAAAGGCAGTGCTCCAAATTAAGCAGCATTTTTTACACAATTATATAGATAGCTGAACTGTGTTCCATAGGTGGGATTTTGCATTTTGAGCAAAACTCGATTATCCCAGAAACTGCTTATCTGTGTAAGTATTTGTGCCATCAGAATTAAAGATTATAAGGCCAGGTTAGCAAAGAACTATGAATACAGGGTGCAAATTCCATATTTGACTGGGGACCATGCTAATGCCAATGGTTTTCTATGACTAAATCCTTCTGAAAACAACAAAGAAATTATATGTCCTTTATTTACTTGCTATGTCCCAGAAGGTAGTGGTGCTGCAGAGAAGATGGAAGGGGTCCTGCAAAGTGTGGGATGGATCTGCACAGATAATCTTCACTGCATCAAAGCTGCCTCTCTCATGAATTTAAGGCAATCTGCCATGCAAACACCCGAGAGGAAGGTAAGACTAGAGCTGTGCATATGATGTGTATGTGGATTGTTGCCTATATAATTGCTTGAAGTGCAGGAGTCTTGTAAAATTTGCTCATGTGCAAGAAAAAGGGTCCCAGGAAAGACTTACTAGATGATAAGTCTTCTTGACTCAGCCACTGCTGCAAGAGCAAGTGGGATATGTGGTAGCAGACCTCTTAAATGTAGCATGTCTGTCCTATCAGCACTGGATTTTGATGCAGCTGGACTTGTGCCAAAGGACATGAGGCATCCAGCTTTTTCCACTGTTTTCTTTCAATATACGTAAAGGAATTATGCAGATTTAAACCAAAATTGTGTCCACACAATGTGGACACAGTAGTGGTTTGGACTGAGTGCAAGTTTGACCAGATGTTGATTATATATACACATACCTCTGGCTCTGGCAAGCTGTGCAGCTTGACATATTTTATTGTAAAAGACTATCGAGGAACAAGGAAACTATTTAGTCAAAGTGTCAAATCTTTACCATGGATGTGAACAGAAGCATAATTGCTGACTTTAGTGGAAATAAGATCAGTCTCAAAGTGCCTAACAGTCTAAATAATCCTGAGCAGATATTCTAAATCTGCCCTTGTAGTTGTTCACCACTGCTGAATGCCAGGCTGTATGTCTTGTTTTACCATTGTGTCATTTGAGATTATATTAGTCTTCCACAGGCAAGGTAAAAAGATCACAGTATTTGAGTCTTTGAACTTGCCTACTAATGTGTGGCTGTAAGGTGTTAAATTAAAGTAGACTCTTGTTTCTTTTGTCTGCAACTTTTACCTAACCTGGACATGTTAGAACAGAATTTTCTTTGTTTGAACAGTGAGTTAGTGATTATAGCTTTTGCTATCAGATACAAAAATAGAAATTGTAAATGCGTATACTTTTAATAGGAGAAATTGTCTTCAGCTATATAGCTGTTTATCCAAACCCTAATGTCATTCTTATGAACCTAGAGTTATCTGCTTCTGAAGATCTGACATAAATGATAATTAATTTTGTGACTCTCCTCAGTTTGGTATCATTGTTCAGTGTGATTTTCTGACCTCAGCTGATGCTAAATAATCAAATGGCCTTGCTGTATTTCTAAACTCCTCTTTTGAAACACAGAACAGCAATAAGAAAATGCAGTTGCAGACACATAGAAGGAAATGTTAAAAGTGGGATATGACATAAGTAGCTGATCTTTTATCACTATTTGCGTATCATCAAAGAAGAAAAATACTTTTAATAAGCTAAATAAATCTTCCTAAATTCAGTAGTTTAATAGTTCCTCTGGAGGGGTGTGTATGGGAAGAAAACATCCTTCCTTTTGTGCTGCCATAGAAACCAGCCTTAACCAGGACATTGTAAATAAAAAAAGCCTCCTCTGGCTTCATATTTATGTTGAATATGCATTACTTCTTAAATATGAGAAAAGACAATTTCTCAAACAGGTAGTCTGTTGATCCCCCTTTAGGTTTGTCTATATTTGCAGAAGCAAGAAGTAATTTTTGACTAAAAAATTGGAAGTACACAGACCCTAAAGAGACTGCAGAGGCAGCACGAGTACCCCTATAGACTTAGGAGTCAGAAAGCTCCCACTGCACCTCAGTGCGGGAGACGGCAGAATGCACCCCTTCCCTTACTGTGCCATCATCTTCTATGTACCTGTCACGAGAGAGTGGAAGGCTTGGACAAAGTTTTAAAAAGCAAAGCCTTGCTGGAGAGTCTGGAGGTTCAGGAAGGACCCTCTTGCTTTCTTAACTCCTTCTCAGGGAA
>VZRE01012783.1:316624-448719 GCA_013396775.1 Cephalopterus ornatus | reverse complement strand
TCTTCATATTGGGATTTTTCGGAATCAGGACTATAAAGAATCTGTGTTGTCTGTATGTAAATTATAACCGTATCTAATAGTATCTATTTGGACTTTTTACCTACTTCACTATTTTAAAATATTAAAATATGCAGATTAGAAAATGGTCTTTTGAATTCTTCACTATCTCTGTTGTCATAGGACTTTTGCTATTATTTATGTAGCAATAACTACACTGCAACATAAAATTGCACATATAGAATGAACAATATAGATTTTTCTCTCTGTTACTGTATATTATATTCTCTTCATTATAACAAAACATCTTGTCCTCAGATGACTCTCCAGAGAATGTGATCTCTGTTTTGTGATCTGAAGGGCTTGCATTATACATTTGCCTGGAGCTTTCATTATTAATAGACCCTCCTTGAGCACCTCTTAGCTAACTGACATTCATTTGAGACTACTGGATTCATAAACTTCTCTGACCTTGCTGCATGAACTCAAGATTCATAGTCTCAAGTAGAAGGAATAAATCAAATGAAATATTTTTTATTATGAGGTCTCAAAAGTTGACAGCAAAAGAGACAATAAAATTATAGTGAAAAATGTTTCTCTAGAACAGCATGCTTTCCTTCCCCAGTTTATTGGTATTTTCTTATTATTTCAATTAAAGTGAAGCAGCAATTTCTTCACTTCTAGCCTGGTGCTAGTTATATTGTGTTTGTAGTCAAAGTTAAACAGAAAGTTTTTAAAAAATTATTTTCATAAGTATTTAAACAGTCAAACTGACATAATAGATTTTTTTTACAGTAGCATTATTCTTTGCCAGCTATAATATGTCAGTCAGTAAAACTGTAATTTGAGACTCTAGTAGGGAGAGGTATTGAATTTGTTTTATGTCAAGGCTTCCTTCAGATTTTTCCATACAGTCCCTGCTGAATGAACCTTTCGTGAGTTTTGAGTCACTTAGTCTAAGAATTTGTTCCTTTGTTTCCAGCACTTCAAGAAGCAGAACAAGAGGAGAAGACACTGACAGAAAAATCCCAGACCTGCTGCAGCCAACACAGAAACCTCCCTGGGCTTTGGTGTTCAGAACACAACCTTTGGCAATGTGCAGCAGGCATCTGACAGCAGCTGTGGGAATTCACCCTTTGGAGTTCTTTCCACTACTGAGGGTGAAGTTTGTTCCAGAAAACATGCTACTAAGAAGGGTGTTTCTTGAACCCATATAAGATATTGAGGTATCTGTAGCACACAGTATGCACTGTAGTCCCCAGAGTTCATGCCCCCTAGCATGTCTGAATTTCCCAGTGTCTAAGTCTCATCCCTGGATGAACAGTTTGTCTCTCACAGAGTTTCTGCTAATTCAGAAGAGCACAAAGTTCCATTCACAGCCCCAGGAGAATTTCACCAGCAAAAGTTCGATATGTGTACGGTAAATAAGAACAGCTAATTAACAGCGTAGATGTCTTTGCCATGTAGTTAAGAGGAGATCTGCAGAAATAGGTGGGGAGAACAGACCCTTTAGGCAACTGCAGTCCTCTGTCTAGGTGGACGTACTGTTTCACAGGAGTTCTTTTGAAAAGCTATGCTAGCAGAACGTGTATAAAATCCAGGTCGAGTCCCAGCTACATGGCTAGTGCTGAAAATCTCTCAGTCATGTCATATCACACTTTCTGGAGTATGCATTCTTGAGGGATGTGGTGTAGCATGTTTACAGTAATACAAGTCCATCATTTTATTTTCAAAACACCAAATTTTAAATAGATTAGGCAAAGGGTACTGTGTTTAGACCTACATTTGTCAAGGTACTGCACAAAGAGAGATGATAAATTGTACACAAGGTTATTTGTGTACATAAGCTCTCTGAATTTTCCTTTGAAAGAAAATTATCACCTCAAATGCAAATAAGAAGGTAGAATCTGATGGGCCACCTCAGGAACTTTAATCGCTTAATATAAGTGATTTGAATATATGCCTGGAAGTATCTTTTTCCACTGACTACAGAAAAAAGTCCAGGGTAATTGTCTGGGATAAATTATTCACTAAAGGTAGGTTCCTGAACTTAGACAGTATGACAGTCTCTATTGCCCAGCTCTTCTATCTTGGTCTTTAGATTACTATAGGTGGGTGATCAGCACATGGGGATGCAAAGTCATAAGCAACCATATCTGGTCAAAGAGTGAAGAAATTAAGCCAAAATATTTAGAAAGGCACATGTCCCTATGTTTAATAAAAAAATCTTTTGAAAATGTTTTGAAGATCTTCCCTACTGTGAACAATGTTGTCATGCTCCCTTGAGAAGACCATTGCTTCTGGAAATAGTGCCTATTTTGATTTGTATCAGGACATGAAAATGGTTTGGGATTAACCCAAGGCAGATGACACCTCAGAAAGTCTTGTGTGTTTTCAATGTCTGGAAACCCTTCAAAGTGCATACCAACTTGCAAAGCAACACAGGGATACTGGTCAAGAACAATACCAGCTCCTTCCCAGAGGTGTTTGTGGCAAATGATGTGTTTGTGGTGGCCCCTGTCCCACTGAGGGTGAGATGCCATGACTTGCAGCTGCCACAGTGGTTTGGCTAAGGAGTGAGTGCACAGAGCAAAAGCAGAGCAAAAATGAGGGAGACGCACCATGCACAGTCCTCTGCATGAGAAAAAATGGGAAATGTCCCAGGTTCCTGCAAACTTTGGCCCATGGAACAGATCTGAGGGTGTCAGCCAAAATAGGATATAAAGCATTTTGCTTTGTTCTTGTTCCAGTGGAGAACAAACTACCAGGCCTGTTTGCCTGTCTTTGGAAAAAAGCCAAGGGTTTATCCCACAGGGAATAAATTATACACATAAAATATGAGGCATCAGGTAATGTAATTAGCTCAATTTAGATGCACTATTGACACGACACTAGTGCTTATTACTAATGAATACACTGCTAGTGAATCATTAATAGTGGGAGTATCTAACTACCATGCTTATGAATGCTTTATTGTGGAAAGGTGGAAAGTTCATATAGGCTGTTTGATTTTGTGGGCCAGTTATTTGCTTCTTCCTATCTGCTACTTTTGACCCTCCTGATCGGCTCAATTGGGTTTGTGAACAAAAAGAATATGAGTTGAGTCTTGAAGGAAATTGGGATAATGGGAAGGTCTCGAATACCTTCGCTACATTTTCTTTGCACCACAATTCCAGCTAAGTTCCAGGGAAGGTGGGCAAAGGGCACAAAAATCTAGAAATAAACTGTGAGTAAGAACCAAATCAGCAATGGGCAGATCTCATTGCTGCAGAGGATGTACTGGAAGAAGAGCATTTCAACAGTCAGAGAGAAGACATTTTCAGAAAGGATTTGCAAAGGTACAAAGACAGTCACACAGGTGTGGAAGTGGGAAATAAAACAGCTGCAGGGGTCTGCCTGGCTGCATTAGCCATATCCCAAGCTTCACTCAGGTCCTCATCCTAAAATCTACACCTACTCTGACAGCTGCACTTGTGGGACCCAGGACTTTGAGCAGGGACACCCTGCAGGTGTTCTGCATGGTGTGGGGTGTAAGGAAGGGATTAGGCCTTGGGCAAGCTCGTTAAACTCAGAAGTGACTTTTGGCATGAGAGGGTTAATAACAATCCCCAATGTGTCAGACTGCTGACTTTGGGGCAGCTCCGATTTTTAAGGAGAGTTCAGAGAGGATTGGAAGCCTTTGGAGTGGTGACCGGTGCTGGGCAGTCAAAAAAGCTCCATCTCTTTTCAAGCACCAGCACTGCCAGCAAACCTTATCTATTGTAGCCAGATATTTTGCTGTTCACCAGAGACCAGGTAGACCCATACAGCTGGATTTGGAGAGTGCTCTACATTTCAGGACTTGCTGCTACCTCCCGCGCTACTTAGTGAAAAATCAGGGAACTCCAGGTGCATCAAAACTGCATGGATAACAAGATTTGTATTGGAAACACTTGCTGGAAATTCACCAAACTCAAAATTTTTTACAACTTTTTTTGGAATCTGAGCAGTAGAATGCAGAGATGTGGTGTCTTGTGACAAGCTGGATCAGCTTCTGGTTTTGAAGCAATTCAATTGATGAGATTTTGCAGAAATTACTCTTATTATACTCTTGCTAATTGACTGAAGCTTTTCCAAAACCAACATTTTTCCATATGAAAAGGAACATCTTTTTGAAAAACATCTCTGCCATAGAGGATATAGAGTTTTTAATTAAAAAGTGTAATGTTTTAAAATTTTTACGATCGCAATTTATTCTGAATTCCTATGCATGTATCTGAATTGTGTGATCAGGGTTGTATCTCTGTTGCAAATTCACCTCCCAAAAGGACAAATAACTCAGGATGTTTCTTGACCTTGACCTTCACCTCTGAACTCACTTCATCTGTTTGCAGAACCAAACAGAAAATAGATGTGCTCAGACTTGCCTGTCCTTTTCAGCTCACACCTTGCATCCTGCACAGCCCCTTTTGCATCAGTTTTCCTCCTCTTTCTTGATCCAGATTAGTCATGTCAGCTGTAGGAATCAGCTAACCCTTGATGTACTGGATTGTATCAAACTGTTTTCATAAAGGTGTCAGGTTTTTAAAGACAGTGGACCAAAAATCACACAGTATTTATGATTTGTGAACTGAAACAGCTCCTCTTGCTGAGATAATTTGTTTCTGAGTAAAACGACAACTTGTACAAAAATCATCCTTTTAAAAAATGGAAACGCAAGTGAACACATGGTGCATTGTTTTTCATAGATTACGTATTAGTTTATGAATTTGTAAAGAAAAATAAATAGACTTCAGGAAGAAAAAAATACTTCTAAACTTTTTTTTTTTTTTCTGTGTGCTCTACTGGATTCTCTCTCTTTCTTGAATTACAGTATATTGGAGAGGACTACAAGAAATTCCCAGTTCAAAAGGCAGCTACAGAGGGTGCAATAAATCTCCTGGAAGGCAGACTTCCATTTTTTCCTGGCATGCTGTACATCAGGCAAAGCACTACAATCTGGGCTGCAATTGATAAAAATGGGAGTCTTCCCGTTCTTATAAAACATATGAGGGTTTTTTTTACTATGATTACCCCCAGCAGAATACTCCAGTGTGAACATGCAATAAAAGGTCCCAAATCTACAATCAGATATGGGACTTTGAAGCCTGAAGTCCACAAGACTCTGCACAAACTATAGCTCTGCATTCACCTCATGATGTCTCAGATTTCAGGATCAGTGGTCTAATTATCCCAAACTTGAAAAGTATGCAAGAAAAATGTTTTTTGCCAAATTGAGAAGGAAACGGAAAAGCCATTTCCAGTGTGAACAGACATGTCTATGCCATAAAGACAATTGGGGTTAGTTTCAACAGAGTTGTCAACTGTCACTGTCAACCCTGGGAGTGTTTAATCATTGAGGTAGTGATATATCCTTCAGTATAGGAGGTGCTATTAAGGTGTTGTATTTCCTCCTGAAAGCTTCTAACAACCTCCTTTCTTAGAATGACTCAGTTGGTAGTTAGGAGCAAGAAGAGTACTTACCATCTAGCATTCAGATTTTCAGTGGGCCTTTTTTGCTACCTGGGTCATGGAAAGGTTTGACACATGAGGGCTGCGTGTCTCCAATTTTGCCCTTGCTTTTCTTTCAGACTTCTAGCTTTCCAAGTCTCAGTTCTTGTTTCTCCAAGTTCTGCGCCCCAAATACCAAACACTCTCACTCCGTGCACATAGATGAGCTTAGCAGCATATGACATTAAATCCAATACTTCTGTGTCACATTAAACCTACTGCACGTGTGCACATACTATGCGTATGGTGCATGTGCAGAGGGTCTGACGCTTATTTAAAACAGCTCCTGAATCCAGTACTTCCCAGCCCATGCAAGTGGCCAATTCTTGATTGCAGTATGCCTTCCTTTCTCTGTCATCCTTCTATGCACTGGGGGACAATTTTCAGTAAAGCTATTTCCATCCTGGACCCACATGGAGGACGGTGTGTTGTATGCTGAGTTCCTGTGATGGCCCAACCGCAAACACAGTATGGCAGGATTTAGGCTATTTTCGCTTTAGGAAAGCAAATCGCCATCTCTTCAAGGAGATAGTAGAATCCCCTGGGAAACTGCCCTCTGGGACAAGGGACTGGAACAAGGCTGGCAGACCCTTAAGGTTAGATATTAGGAAGAAATTCTTTTCTGTGAGGGTGATTAGACTCTGAACCAGGTTGCCTAGAGAGGTTGTGAATGTCCCATCCCTGGAAGTGTTCAAGGCCAGGTTGGGTGGGTCTCTGAGCAACCTGGTCTAGTGGAAGGTGTCTTTGCCATGGCAACGGGTTGGAACTAGATGATCTTTAAGGTCTCTTTCAATCCAAACCATGCTGTGATTCTATGATTTTGAACTTTTATAAAAATCTGGGTGCCTGAATATGAGCTTCTGGAAAATACAGGCTTCACATCGTGATAGCAGTGTGTGTATCACCACCAGCTCAGAAATATGCTTTGAACAAAAAATTAAATAACAATATTGGAAAGAAGATTGATTTCAGGCCACATTTCAGCTCTTCAGTAGCGCCAGTTGAGCAGGCAGCTGGCATGGCCAGAGACTCCGTTCTGGAGGAGGTGTCTCTCTTTTGCCCCCATCCAACTCTGCCACAGCTGCTTGGGGCAAGAGAGCCCCAGGTCCGCCTCCTGCCCACTGAGGTGATGCTGCATAACTGAAGATCCTCAGGTGCACCCACCTTGCCATGGCACATGCCTGTCACACAGCACTGGCCAATTGGTAGGAAGCCCTAGAGTAGCAATTGGCTCACTAGCAGACCTGCTTATCTCTGGAAATTTTTCTGTAATGCCTCAGAAAAACTATGTATTTCTATGATTTCTATACATATTAGTGACTCTATTCGGGAACTATGTAGAGGATCTGAGAAACATCCACCAAACTGACAAGTGCAACAAATCTTAAATCTCAGTTTCATGAATTTGAAAAAGAATTGACTAAAGGATGATTTCAGAGCTGTGCTCACCACACTACATTTCAGTAAAAGTTCACACTTCTGCATAAAATTCTTTGAGCCTTGTAATCACATGCTGAAAGCTAGGCCATGCTACTGACAGCATAGTTTGGATGTAGACATCAATAGTCCTCTATGGCTTCCTATAGGAGGTAGTTTATTACCCACAAAACCTGTACAAACCACAGATATGCGTATTTTTCAACCGTTCCCTAATATCTCACATACTACAGAAACCAGGCCTGTATTGAGCATCCTGCAAATTGTAATTTAGTACCTAATAATTTGTGAAGAAAGAAAGATAATCCTTTATTTTTGAGGGAGTCTTTTGTAGCTAGTTACTGTGGTGATGATAATATAAATTTGTGTTTATGTGTAGGAACATGCTCACATATTTTGAGGGACAGTTGCAATTCAGTAGCTTTCTCACTTAGATTTGCATGGGCAAATATAGTAATTTATGTGCATGTGAAAGGCGAATATTATGGCAAGAGTCTTGGAGTTTTATATTTGATAACTTTCATGTATTCCTTGGTAACTTCAAAAATTTAGAAAAATTAGAAAAAAATTAGAAAATTTTACAAGCCTTCCATCCTCCCACCGCCCTCCAGATTTGACAACATCTTGTGTTGTTCAATATTCATGCTAATTCACTTCCAGTGAAGTAGATGGATTTGTAAGAGGAAGCCTATGTCATGGTTTTCGCAATAGAAGAGCATTCTTCTGCTCTTTGGAAGAACACGGGTGAGCTCACACAAATTGGTGAACTCTACTTCTGTAGTGGTTATTTAGCAAGACAATGGCTCTCCATCTCATTTTTCCTGGTGGTAAAAATAAGCTCCATTGAAAACAGTTTTCAGTCAAGTGAAGCTGACTTTCAGCCTAATTTATAGCAAATTTATGATTAACAATCTTTACTATTCCCTCTGCTCATTTTCTTCCCTCTCTTAATCACTTCTTGGCAACCAAAAAATGGGTTGCATTTAAGGTAAGCTCTCAAACCTATCATGTTCAAATTGGTTTAAATTCGGGGAAGATGACTTAGTAAGGGCCAGCAAACATGACTGCCCTGCAGAAGTGCCTGAAATTATCCATGATAATTGTTTTCATATTATCTCTACAGTAACCCTCCAGTGATATATTTACTGCCTGTTCTGGTGGAGATACAACAGTACTATGTGGGCAAGTACATGTCAGACATTCCTGTGTTTGTAATTATGGTTCCTTGCACATACCAGATGAACTGAAGCATGGCATTAAGTGCCTGTGTGTTTCTTCAGCCTAAATCCATACACTTGCTCTAAACTTTCACCAGTCTGGCAGAGGAATCTCTCATATTCAGCCTTTTATCTTCAGTATATAGAAATTTTTATTAAATTACAAGAGTGATGAAATGTTGAGATTGTCATCTGCACATCTGATACAAATCAGGAGGCCAAATTTTTACTCATATGAGCAGTTCAATTACTTTTTATGGGCATAGTACATAAATATTAGCAAAAATTGAGACTTGAGTTTTTTATTACATTTCTTATGAATGAATGTGACATAGACGAAAAACTGGGAAGTGAACTTAGTGAAACTGCTTAGTACCATAAAGAGTACTATGAGGGAAATCCTCGTTCTGAAGAAATTAATGGGAAACCTGATGTATAGGACAAGCGTCAGAAATATGGTGAATAACCACAAGAATTCTCAGGCATATGCTCTTAGTTAAACAGTTTAGAAGTTTTACTTCTTACATAAAATCTAATATTAAGAATATTTGTGTTAGGTTAGAACTCAAATAATTTGAAGGGCTCCTCATTTCAACAGATTACCTTTCACATGGTGGGTTTTCTTATTTGTGGTAGAAGACTAAAATTTGTTTCCAGTGGAGAACATAATTGTGTTCTGTGCGAAGTACTGTAGGTGAATTGGGAGTATGTGATATTTTTTCTAATTGGAGCCAGCCTTTTGCTTAATTAGATCTGAGTAAGGATTTCAAAACTTGAATCTGACAGACTTTGTGAGTGTGATAATTTTATTGTGGAAAATAAATTAGATTCAGACTTACGAAGCTACATTCACTACAAGAAGGGAAAATAGGACCTGGCTAAGACAACTTCATCTTTGTAACTGCTAAAAGATCCTTGTGAAACCTGGTAGTTTCAGGAATATTTTGAAATAACCTCTGAATGCCTGGTTTCAGGCTGAGCTGGAAGCCAGAACAGTGGATCAGAGTTGCTCCCAGATTTTCAAGTTATTTCCCTTGTCTTCAACTGGGTCTTTTGCTGAAAAGACCTGGGGAGTTGGGTTTAGGAAAAACATATGATATTCATACATGTTGAAGTGTATAGATAACACACGCCCCCTCCCCCACCCCCAACCTGCTGTGCTTTTTATATATCGGTATATTCTGGAAAGTATTTTAATTCTCCTTTCAATAACCATCTAGAGAGTATTTAAAATTATTTTTAGTTCCTCATAGTCTAAACAAATTTACTCATTAAAAACAACTGAGTAATGAAAACAAACATGCCCAACCATGTAAACCAAATGCAAAAATCTGCCAGTCATTTGTGAAAATGGTTTTGATTTGACTATATCTAAATTGGCAGGAGTATTATTTTCCCTCAGTACAACTGATGTGGTTTTACATAAAGGGTTTAATAAAATAGGCGGCATTAGAGAAATGCAAAAAAATGTGTCAGGGATGTTATTTTTCACCTAGAAATATTGAGACAAAAAAGCAATATGCACCATGGATTTTTTTTTAAATCAAATATACTCAGTACCATCCTTTATGAGAGGAAATTCAGACTTACAAGAATAAATGGTCTATTATTTACGGAAATAAATAGCATAAATTGTGCTCTAATACTCTGCTTTTCCTGTAGTGCACATGCAGCTTACTCTAGTCTGAGCACACCAAGACCAGATTATGAGGGTTTCCAATGATTTGATTCTGTTAAGCACAAATTTTATCTGCAGTAGAAAATACATCTCTCACAGGAAGCTCTCCAGGAACAAGTACCTGTGATTTTTTTTTACAGCTTTTTAGCAATTTTATGTGTGTGTGAATTGCAATATATTTCTCTGGTTCATTTCAGAGAGAGAATTTGGTTGTTACAACAAGTTCATTAAGTGATATTATTTGTTGCTGGACCAAAAGTAAGAATAGCTGAAGTATTTAATGGTATAAAAAGTGCTGAACAATTTGGGCTCTTAACTGTTTTGTCCATCAAGAAGGTGGACATTTTTATCAGAAGAATGATATGTTTCCCAAATGCAACTATCTTATCTCTTATTTATATCAAGACCTTCTTTTAGGTAACATCAAGATGTTAGTTCAAAACAAAATATATTGTTTCTAATTTGCTCAGAAAAAAATACTATTTAAACATAAATGAGTTACAGTATTTCCTAGCAAATATTTTTCTTTTCAGCAAAACACAGTATTCCAAGCAGCAAATGTATTAGCTAAAATCTTTGCCTTTTTAGCACATTTCCCACAAAATAAAATGCCGGTTAGGGCTTATTTTGTGCCTGGTATCTGCATCTCTATAATTTTGTGGCTAGCTTTGATTGTAGTTTTCCGGCATAGTACGTTACTTAAATTCGAAAAAGATTTAATCAAGTATATGAACAAATGTGGGACAAGGCTGTATAAATCTGGAACAAGATTCACTGACTTCCTATGAGTTCATAAGGATTTACACTATTACTAACAGAGCAACATTTGGCCCTGCTTCGTTGCTATATCCGCATATATAATTTACAAATCTCAAATCTGGACTCTCTCAGGCTCTCCACAGATTAATTTCTTTATCTGCTCTCATAACACTGTCTGAAGCTCCTCACTTAGGATACAGGGAGATTTTTGATGCCAGAGGTTCAAAAGGTTGTGCTTACACCTGCACCCTTCAGCGCTCTGGGGGAGCATCGACACCACTTCGAAACCACAATTCACCTGCAATGGGCCTGAAAGGCAGCACCTGCTCTGCTCTGCAGGCTCTTTGTATAATCATCGCTGTCCTTGCACAAAACCTCATCTTCCCCCCAGAGCCATCCCATTGGGGTGGTTTTACCAGCAGCCAGCAGTTCTCTCAGCAGATCTCCTGCACCTCTGAGACATGTGCAAGGCCATTGCACGTGGATCACGAGGCACGTCATTGTCCAATTTGCTCATTTTCCAGCTATTTTCAATCCTAAATTATTAACCACAGATAAGGGACTGCTTTTCTTTCCTGCACCTGTCCTGCGCAAAGCAGTGCAGGGGACCTTGTAAGAAAGTGGCTAAGATGACCCTGAAACTCTGGCACAACTTCACGCAAACAGAGAAGAGCTGCCAGCCCATTCATGGACTTCTGCCCTTCCTGGCCAAACGCGTCATCCCTTTCCAGAGCAGCTTCTCTCCCAGGGACAGAGGGGAAAGCACCAGTGTTCAGGATTTGCTCCAATTCTGCCATCCGGATCCCAATTAAAATCATAGGTGATAGGACAGCCTCTACCTGTCTCTTTGTCGGCTAGAATTGATTTAGCTGCTATTATGTTTACCATGTTTTTAAGCAGATTTACATACTGTTTTCTTCTCTGAAAAAGTGCATCAGAAAATGTGTAAAATACTATACAGCCTATGGGACAAGCAAATCCTTTCTCCTTTAATGTCATCAGTGACTTCCAGCCAAGTTAACGCCCAGTTGCATATGTCTGCAGTAAATCTTCACCTTCTTCAACACCTCTGCATGACTTGCTGTCTGTAGGTATACTGACACCTTTTCTCATGCGAGAACTTTATGGCTTGACAGCCATAAAGGGACAGCTGGCCCCACAGTGTGGTTACTACTTACACTCACCTCCTAGTTAGTAGGAATTTAAATATATAGAAATGCATGTACAATTCTCACTTGTAACCTGATCTACAGGAAATGATCCTTTATGTCTAAGCTTATTACTGTGGAGATATGTGTCTTATATCAGCAGTGGCTTTGTAAGTCCCTTTCTAATAATATAGCTATTGCTCAGTCTGAACAGCCCTGGCCTCTCAAAGAGGTGGATATAGTCCTCAGTCTGAGCCAATGGGTCAGGACTACTTCCAGCTTTGACTGCCACTGTGCATGCTGTACAGAAAAATCAAAGCCACAGATAAGATATTATTTAGAAAAAAATATTTAAATTGCCTGTGCTGAAAATATGTTTGTGGCTGCTTTTATAAATAAGCTTTTATAAATTTCAGACATTAAAAAGGTTCTCTTAATTTGTCCCTCTTTCTTTCACAGTGTTGTGCTGCTGATGTTTAGTTTTCCAAGTAAAGTGATGCATTCAAAGCCCCATTTGCATGTGATTTCCTGTCTGCAGGAGCAGACTGTCTCCTGCTTTACAGACCAGGCAGACCTGTAAGGACAGTGACTAATTACCCTCATTTATCATGCTTTCTGGCATCCTTTCAGGTAATCTGATTGAAATCTCTTACTTGTTAGTGGCTCAGGAGTCATCAGTTCACAGGACCACCAGAGAAAAGGTTTTGAGATCCATTATTGCTCTGGCTGCTAAGGCACTTAATTACTATACCAGAGTATAGGGGAATAAATTACACGTGTGTCAGTTGCTAATAAAACTTAAGTCTTCAGAATGGTCTTTAGAAATTCTAAATTTAAAATAATTCTAGTTTTGCCATTTCTGTTTCCTTACCTCAGTGGGATGGGAAAAAATAGACAGTACAGGAGAAATATTGTTTTCAGGTGTCTGGGAAAGAAAGGAGGGAACAAGCACATATGACTTTTGCTAATTGAACTGCTTTCCTTTAGCTTCCTGGCAGCATTAAGGCATTCTCTGTGTGGATTTATCCACAGGGGAAGAGGTGGGGACTAGACACTGCCTCTTGCCAGTGAGCTTCTGCTGAAGTTTTCCTCCTCTCACGTCACAAAAGAGAGGTCCTGACCACAAGGAGGGTGTTTAGTAGGGCCATAAAAATTGGCCTTCCTCTCCTATAGTGGGGAAAGGCTCACGCATAGGATGGGAACAGTGCCTGGAGTGCATCCACCATAGATTCCTCAGTATAAGAAAGCCTTTTCCCTGTTGCTGCCTTTCAGCTGGCTGAATCCTGGAGAATCTTTTAGGAAAAAAAGAATTGGAGGTAGAGAGACGAAATACCTAAACGCAGCAGTGTCATGTTGCTCATAAGTCAGAAAGCCACCACCTCTCTCAGCAACTACAAAGACACCCCACCATATGAGAACAAAAAGCTGTCTTTGCTTGATGGTTTCTATGATAAAAATTCTTACTGCTGGACTACCCTGACATTGTTTTGTGAAGTTTCTTAAAAATTATCTTTTTATGCCAAAGTATCAGAACTTCTTCTCAAAGCTCTTGCCCGCACATTTTCTTTTCAGTTCAAGAAGTGAAAAATATTCTTCTTTGCTTTTACACAATGTTTTATTAAATTCTTCCCAATTCTGGTGATGCGCCTTAAATATTATAATATGAAATACCTAATTATTTCTTTAAAATTTTAAGCATCGTGTTCCTTCTTTGGTAAAAGTCACAATACTCTACTCAGACCCTGGCACTCTATCAAGTTTTTTTTCTCTATTGAAATGAAAGGTTACCTTGCAATTCCAAGCACTTAAAAAACATACTTGTTTAGGCTGTGGGAGACTAGATTCATTCATGCAGAAGGCACCTGTCCTTTCTCAGTTCCTAATTCTGTTGTTACTTTCCAAATTCACCCAAGACAAGAGTTGGGGAGAGTTGTATTTGCTTGTGCTTGTCCTTTATACCATTAATCTGAACTTTCCCTCTTGAAACCCCATTATTTGGGCAAAAAATCTTATTCAGGGAAAGATGTCCATTTTAAAGCATGAAAATGAAACAGTGTAAAATATTATTTTCCAATTGCAATATTCCATAAGAGAAAAAAAAATCAGTAAAATAAATTATTGTTTAGACAGAGATTATATTTTTCTATTTGATACATTCATGGAATGGAAAATACTGAATTGGTCCATTGACTTCAGATCCAAAATTTCCTTTATTTAATATTCTAGAGCTCTGCTAAATATATTTTCAGCCATACTGGTAGCAGTGCAAGTCTATGGTTTTGCTAGTAATCTTCTGTATGATATTATGTTTCCTCGATGTTGTATTTTGTATCCCACACGCATCCATTACTGTGCAATGGGCAAGCACTTTCCTTTTGGTTACACTCTCTTAGATATTTCCTTACACTTGACTGGAACCCTCAAATACTTATTCTCTTTGCTAAATATATATGTTTGCTCATATATATATTCATAATTGAGTAATGCATTCCAAGAATGATCACTTAAAGCATCAGGTACTTGGAAAGTTTGCAGAGCAAAGCCAGTACATACTTGTACACATTTCATGACCCTTTGCCAACATATATCATATTTTTCTTGACCTATTCCTTGCTTTTACAGCTTAAAGCAGAGCTTTTCTGAAAAAAAAATCGGGTTTTTTTTAGGATCACGTCATAATTTGGAATGTCACACTTGGACTACAGTGGCTCTGTCTTATTGGACTTCTGCACCTACAATCAGAAATGGAGTCCAGTCGAGTGTCAGAGCTCATCAATGTCTCCCAAACTCTTTGAGTCTCACACCTTGCTGAATTCCCATTCAATTGAGTGGGTAGGAAGTGCTTGTGTCAATACTGTCCTACATTCCCTAACAATTATTCTAAGGCAATGCAATTTATATCAAGGTTCTATCATTCCCAGGCTTTTATATAGGAAAGAAGAAAAGCAACATTATTCACACTACTGATATGTCTCAGAATGGTGACAGGAATGTGACAGCAAGAGAAGCCAATGAAAAAATTCCCTATTCCTGGGAGATGAATCTTTAGAAAGATATTTTTACTATTATCCTTTCAATAACCAGCCATTTCATCTGATGAAATTCCTAAAGAAAACTGAGATTACCAGTGGCCAGGAAAAAATAATAAAAATCAATGTGCAACATGAGACTGTAGTATAAGTTTTTTCGAGATCTGTATTTTAACTAACTTAGTGAACTTTTCTTGAATGTCACCGGAATGTCTACAGTCACTGGACTGTGCATTCATAATGGTTTATGATAAGAAACAGAAGGTAGGTGGCTTTTTGTGTGATTTTAGGGACTAGTCGAATTTTCAATGATTTTGGAGGGCACTTACATCCTTCCAGATACCCTGTCATTCCAGAAACCATCCCATAAAATTGCATGACATTTCATGCACAGCATTGTGCCACATACTTAGTGTGGCAAGAGGTCTTTTTCCTGTCCGGCTATGCAGGCAAGTTCAGCTCTGAAGGAGACAGGAGAGTTGCCTCTTTTGGCCACATTATCATTCTTGTACATGAAAGATGTTTGAAATTTCTCAGAATGGCTTCAGTTGTTAGAAGGAGTTTTAGGAAAAATGAATTAGTGGATATAAAGAAGGTAATTACTAATCCAAACTGTACTTCATCCCTGAGGTAGGTCTACATCTTATCAAAGCAACTGTATGTTTACAGTTATGATAATACCCTAAAACTGAATCTCTTCTGCTGCATGTACAAATTACTCTTAAAATGAATACATTTGGCCTGAGTATACATATTTTGGCCTGTGAACACATTTTGCCAGAGTCCTGACAGGCAGACAGAGAAGGCAAACTACTGGCTTTCACATAAGAAAATGCCTGTAGCAGTGTTATTCAGGTTTTGGGTGGAGGTGAGAGGGGCAGGGTTGGGTTTTTATTTTTATTTTTGTACCAGAGGCCCAGAGTAGTTCTCCCAAAGGATGCTTTGCAGGAACAAGTGTGTCCATTCCAGGCAGTCTGGACCAGGTGGGCACTGCATTTTGTTTTCCTGGCAAGAAGGGGGTGGTGGCTCACCACATCTGCTACCCCATGAAAGGTAGGACACACAGGTCATGCTGTGGGAAGGCAGGAGGTAGCATGTGCTCAGGATGCAGCTTGGGTGTCTCACCCAGAGACTGCTGACTATGCAACTCTGGCCAGCAGCAAGGTCAGAGATCTGGGAGACACAGAACATCACTGATAGTTTAATTTAAATTCATCCATGTGGGCAACTCTTTAGGCAATTAACTGTGCCTTTTGGGGAACCCACAGATATATTGCTCTAACCCAGGGGCTAGATTAAGAACTATAAAATGATTTCTTCAATTGGAAAATAAAAGCCTGAAGCCATGTGAATATCTGCAGAGATTGTGTTTCAGGGCTCAGATTGTGTCAGTGGGCATTAATGTGCTACCTTCAGGTATCAAAAGAAAATTTTCCACCGTAGATAAGTAGTAGCAAGGTTAACTTTTTAGCACTGTGAAATTATCAATGAAAAAATAAATCAGCAAAAATACCTGTAAATGCTCCTAGTCTGCAGGTGAGATATAACCAAAACACCTGTTGGATGAAAAAAAGCACATCTGTGAGGGAGCTCCACTCAAATTACAGAGTAAAAAATAAAGAATGAGCCTGCATGACTGGCATTGCCAAACAGTCCCAGAAAAGTAAATTGACTCAACCTGACTGTATGATTTGTGTTATTTTTCAAATACACCTTTTTCTCACTGAGAACATCTTTTTTTCAGGAGTTGATTCATCAAATTGTGATTATTTTAACGTTATGATCCTCAACCTAGGTTAACCACAGATTTATAACTGTCACAGGCAAATAAAGCAAGTGCACCAGATTACAGTGGGTTCTTCTGTCTCTGGAACTGGTTTGCAGTCAGGATGCTCCCTTCTTCTGCAACAGAATAATGCTTGAGCAGACTTTGGCCAGTTCCTCCCATTGTTCAGCTTCTGTGGCTATGCAGATCCGCATTGGTGTAGGAGGGCTCCATCATGGTGAGTTGATTCCAGTGAGTTACTGCTGCAGTAAGGAGAACTCCTAGTACAGCAAGCACAGTCTGGGCAATTCCCTGGGAGAGTTTCTCAGCATTGCTTTAGCTTCTTGTAGGATTTCTTTTAAGAGTGCACAGAACAGCTGGGGTT
Source organism: Cephalopterus ornatus (assembly GCA_013396775.1). NCBI lineage: Eukaryota > Metazoa > Chordata > Aves > Passeriformes > Cotingidae > Cephalopterus > Cephalopterus ornatus. The sequence continues at coordinate 431,775 of VZRE01012783.1, read as the reverse complement.
GGAAGGGACCTCTCTGGAGATCACCAGGTCATAAAATCACAGAGTTACAGAATTATAGAATAGTTAACTTTGGAAAACATCTCTAAGATCATCAGCTCTGACCACTAACCTAGCACTGCCAAGCCCACTACTAAACCTTGTCCCATCTACACGTTTTTTAAATACCTTCAGGGACGGTGACTCAATCATTTCCCTGGGCAGTCTGTTCCAATGCTTGAAAACTCTTCTGGTGAAGAAATTTTTCCTAATATCCACTTTAAATCTCCCCTGGTGCAGCTTGAGGGCATTTACTTTCATCCTATCACTTGTCACTTGGGAGAAGAGGCAGACACCTCATTATAACCTTGTCTCATGAAGCTGTAGACAGCAAAAGTCTGATAACCTCCCCAAACAGTGTAGTCAGACTTTGCCGTCACTTTCTCTAAATATCTACTTTGAATTAAATAATTCAGAAAAAATCCAAGAAAAAGCTGGTAAAATCAACCAAAGCTGCTAAATATCTGTTTTGAGATGCTTTGATTCACCAGCTGAACAGCTCACTGACTGTAAACAAGTGACATTTCAATAAACATTTTGGGAACTTGGGAGGATCTGAATGACTTGACTTTTAGCCTATGCAGGCTTGAAGAACGTACTGACTCAGAAGGGGAAAGTCTGGCTTCTCTCATGGAAGGAGGTCATTGAGGCCTGAGGGAAAGGTACATCAAAGCATGGGCAGGACATCAAGTACATGAGCACTGCCATTGCCTGCAGCGGAACTTCTCCTGAGCTGAGGGTGAAACCAACAGTTAAATGCTTTCCTGGGTTTCTGCTTTACCTTGCACAGATTTTTAAGGCATGATTTCATTTTTTTTAAGCAATAAACAATACTTCATGCTAATGCAAGCTAATGTAACAAGACGGGGTCATTTTATACACTAAATTAAAACATAAATCTGTCCTCAGTTTTCACCTGAATTTGACATTTCCCTTGCTCTCTTTGAGTATAAATTGAAAAGTGGTAGCCTAAGGGAAGGCATTTGGAGAATTCTCTGTTTATAAATGGTCTATATTATATTTTATATATGTAGGCAGCAGCTACAGTCTTCCCTGTTTGGCCTGAGGGAAAGGCAACGGTTTCCTGCGTCACAGAGCTGCAGCTTCTGTCTGTAGGCAGGTACACAAAGCTCTCTTTAACTGACTGGAAAGGAGCGGTAAGATGAAACATGTCCACTGATGGTTAACAGATCTGTCCCTCAAGACTGCTTTTCACTGAGTATGGCATTTGTTTACACTCAGCTAAAGCTTTTAGCATTTTTGGGCCTATAAGAGGATTTGGCTGGTAGCCGTGCTGTTGATTGTCATATTCCCTAGCTAGAAATGTCAGTTACCACTTCTCTTTCTTCTTCCGTTCATTAAACTTTTTGTATATTTTCTCTATCTTTCCCAGGAATTAGTGATGACATGTGCCATTTGCATATTTCTGTAGTTCTTCCAGGGGATGTGAGTGCACACAGAGCTTGCAGCTTTTAACCCACTAGGGATTCAGGGCACCAGGAGCAACATAATATCATCTGAGTATTATTTGTAGCATCTTGTGTATAGAAAAACCCAGTGAAAAAATAAGAGCTGTTCAGCTGGAACTGAATATGCACACATATTGCTTTTCTTTCATGACCTACCACTGAGAATTTTCTCTGCAGATGACAGAAAGGCATTTCTGGAACTGTGTCACAGTATAACTAACTGAGAGGATCTCAGAGCTAAAATTGTTTACAACTTCCCCTTTTATTATCACGTGGTGCTGAGTTGTCAGATTGGCAACACAGAGGATTTCTCAGGTTTGCCATTGAAGAATCCTCATGGGGTTGTTGCTTCACACTGCCTGCCTGAGGAGTTACCGTGGGCTTTCTCTGCTTTTCTTCTGTGCTCACATACAGGAGAGAAACACTCTTTTCCCTTTCCTTAGGTAAAATGACTTTCACAATAATATAGAATGCTGTGCCGTGCAGGGCTCAGGCTCAAGACCACATAATTAAAATCTCAGTAATGGACAGATGATATAACTCAGCTGCTGCTGATTCACATTTGGTGGTTTCCACCCCAGAATGATCTGTTCAGCCATTTTTTTCCCCCTGGCTCATTCACAACCCCAAAGTTCCCTGACAATTATTTACACAAGCATAACTGAGGAGACAATAGCCTCAGGGAGGTGGGTAGTAGCAAGCAGCTGGGCATCAGTAGCTGTTGACTTAATTTGCTTACCACCGCCCTCTTTGGCTTGTTGCAACAATGACCTGGAGGGGTTTAACCACACTGAGGTTATTTCACATACATCTACCTAGCTAATAGTTATGAGCTTGTCCTAGCTCATGAGCCAAATTCCCTTTGGTGTCTAGAAAAGAGACAAGCACCTCCAGAAGGAAATTCTTCTGTTTTACGTGCTTTCAGAACAGCTCATCTGACTCTGCCTCCTTGGATAACGAGGAAAGCACACATTAGGCCAACCAGGTTATACGGATTGGTCTGGGACTTCCAGGGATCCAAGAAAGCTTTCAAGCCATTAACTTGTCCAGTTTTTAGTAACCCTAGTGAATACTCCAAGGGGTTCACCTAGGATGTGTCTTCCTCCTTGTTATGAGTCTTATATTCCCTTATCCATTTCAAACCCTCAGCAGGATACAAGTAGACTTTTTGCCCATCATGCTCCTCACGTGTTTGCTGTTCTTATTATAGCCGTTAGTCCTGTGTTCAGAGTCAAGCTGCCCTATCCCAGATGGGCAGAACAGACTATCTTGAAAACCTCAGATAGTTAAAATCTAGGGAATTTAATTTTAAAGGATAAATATGATAGAGACAAGGCCACACTGGCTTAAAACTGGTTAGCTCAGAAAAAAAATAGCAAGTAGGTACAGCGGCAGGGACTTCAGTTCAGGCAAAAAACCTACCTTTATAAAAAATTTTATCAAATCCTCAAGCCAGCACTCCATTCAAGCAGGGCTACACCCACAGTAGTGTCCATTGGCTACTTAAAATCTAAGGCCATATGACATGTATTACCTATGCAGTAACGAAATGTGCATGATCTTACTCCCCATGAGCCTCAAATGAGACTCCAGATAGTCTTTGACCAAGGCTCTGCCCTAGAAAGACTGTCGTTTATTAAAAGACCCGCAGTAATCCCAGCTCAGTTTGTGGCTGCTGCTTCACTTTTATGTATGATGAATTAGAAAGTGGGATGGTTCCTCCTCACAGTACAGGTTTCATCTTACTCTTCTTTGTGAAAAATTCCTCGCTTTCAACCTACAGACTTGGAAAGCATTTCAAAGCCTGTCCTGTTAATGTGATAGTTTCTTAACTCCTCAAGAACTGGTGAATTTAAGAAGTGACACCGTTCCCCACTTTCAATTCTGAAGCATATCTCAGGACCACTTAGATTGCTTCTGTTTTGTACCACTTCTGGAATTTCAGAGATAACAGGTTTGATCTTAGCTGGTAAAACAATGTAACTACATTTCTAATAATTTAACTGGACCAGCTGAATATCTTCTCTGTCAGCATGAATGCTGCAAAGGAAAAATCCTTCTGGCACGCCCAACAGGATTGAAAAAATTTCGAGTATATGCTTACTTTTTTCAAACACTCCTTGTTTTCCTTACTTATTTTTTTTTCCGTGAAGTAGTCCCTTTAAAAAAGTTCTGTAACTATTTTTAATTGCAAACTGTAATGAGCATGCCAGGCTGTACATCCTCCTGTTATCCTCTTGACAGTCCAGTGAAATCTCTGCTAGATGCCGTATGCAACACAGCACAGCTGCTGTGGGATCCAGTTTCATTAGCCACTTCCTGTGGCTCTGTGCTGTTGCTGGGACTCTCAGCTATTCTTCTTCCCTTCTTCCAGTTTTCTCCCCCCTTGTTTATTCTCAATAGAGTCATATACTGTAAGGTACATCAACTCTCATGTTTTTTAAAAAAGTTTTCAAAAGAACTGGTACTCTTAAAGCATGTATGGATGAATGTATCCCATTTCACAAAAGTATACATAATTGACTGGAAAGAAGGAAGTTTCAGGCAGTGGCCTCAGTTCCAGCAGGTAGCAGGGTTGTATTGTTATCTTGCATATCAGCAAATTATTTATAAAGCCTGAAACTGCAGTGAGAGCACTGATGGAGAAGGAAAGGGACTGCCATAATTTTAGAACAGGGACACACAATTTCTATGGAAATTCAAAAATAAGGGCATTTGTTGAAACTGGCTGTATTCTGCTGAGTTGTTCTGCAAAGATATCAAGTTGTACAGGTTTTACAGAGTGCAATTTGGCTCACTATATATTATATAGTAAGTTGTTTGCAGAGATTTCCTACTTTTGGATAAGGATGTTTTACCTGATCTGTTTAGAACAGGGGCTCTTCAGTGCAAATGGTCTTTTGTCATGACTGTACAGTCTTAACCCGGTGAAAGTGGATGGCTTGTCAAGGCTATATAATAAGAACAGTAATGCTGCTGATTTAACAGGAGCTTATAGCTGCCTAGGAATTTTCTTCTTTTACATTTAACCTTTCAATCTGGATTAGACTCCCAAAAGAGTGTTTTGTCTTGCAGTCATTTATTTCTCCTTTTTTCCATCAGTTTATAAAACATGATCTATATATTTTTAAATGTACAAAATAATATTTTATAACATCTCAACTTTTTAAAACGTCTATGGCTTCTAAGTATTTCTTAGATGGAGATTTGGATTTGGCATGTATTTTCATGGTCTGAAATCTTTCAGCATTTCAATAGCCTAGTGAAAGTCCATTTTCTTTTGTCCAAATTATCACAGTTAAGTATATGTGGCTTTTATAGAAAGCAAAATGATTGTTTTCCTAACTATCTGCCTCTCAATTTTCTCCTGCCTCTGTGCATGCTTGTCTAAGTAACCTTAGAGGAGTGTTCAGTCTCTTAGGCTACAACTATTTGACTAAATTAAAAAGTGGAAAGGAATGTTCCCAGCCTCTGGGTTTCAATTGCCTTTACTCCTAAATTTTTCAAAAGGTCCAAGGGATGGTTTTGGCTCACATCAAATATCAGTCTCCTGTACAATACCCAGGCATGGCCTGAGGGCAAGAAAGGGATGGAATGCCTTCCCAGCAGGCAACCTGAATTCAGGAATCTTGCTTTGAAGGGCAAGGGTGTGATGATGTGAACCCAAGTGCCAGTTGTGCTCACTGCCAGAGAACGGTTCCAAGCATGTTTAGCTTATTAGTTCAGATACAATCTGATTGGTATTAAAGGACCTCTACCTCTTTGATATTTGAAGGCCCTATAAAATGCCCCTCTCATTTCCAAGGAACTGATAATGGACACACAGAAACTTTGATGTACCAAGACACTTAACCAAGTAAGTAGTTCTGTAACAGTCAGCAGCGTAACTCATACACTTGAGGTCAGCTCCATCCTCATCACATCTCTGGGTTGGAGACTAAGGTATGTAATCTTGGAGCACTCTGGCCTCACTGAATTTGAATCTTCACAGGAGGGTCTCTTGTTACATTGTGAAAAGTGTCTGAGGAGAAAGAAGACCAATTCATTCCAATTTCATTAGGCTTTTTTAGTAAAACCACTCTCTTTATCTGCAGTGAAATATTTTGTTTCTAGCCACTTGTACAGTTACTCTAGATGTAACCTACATAGTGTAGAAACAGAAAAAGGCATCAAGTGATTCCTCATATCACCTGTCTCAGCAGACTGATGACAGCACCTGTGTTGTCATACAAATTAGCATCTTCAAAATCTTTCTGAAAAGTAGATGCTGTTTCAGTTAGATATAATGGGTCTGGAGTCATTCAGTGAGATTGTGTGGTCTGTGTTCATATTAGAGGCTAAAAGCTACTGCTCCATGAAATTTTGCAGAGATGACATGCACTGAATAAAAGAAGCAAGACATGTAAGTAGGTATACTATATACATACTGTACATGGCTTTGCATGTTTGTGTCTAACAGAATCAGAAGCTGCATACTCAGCCTCACTATTTGATATGGCATCATTTGGTATTGGACAGCTTTTGTGTCAAACAGCTAAAATGACAATGTTGTTTTGAAGGCAGATTTTGGTTGTCTTCGTTGCTGCTTCTAAGAATTAACAGAACCTTTGCCATAATGCAAAGAGATTCCCAGGTAGATAACAGATCTTTGATGATTATTTATTCACATGGAACTCTGGATGTGGTGACCACTCTGGCAGAATCAGGGTAGCCAAGCACTCACTGCAATAACAAATCAATACAGCTCACACCAAGAAGGAGGCATTTGGTGCTAGGATGGATTTGACGGGCATCTGAGAACGCTGACAGAAGATTTGAAAAGATAAAATTTATTTACCACCTTTACCATCATTTATCAACAATGACAAACCTCCGAAAGGTAAACTGTAAATCTTGAGTCCACAAAAGCGAAGAATTAAAATCCAGGGAAAAAAGTCAGGACCAAAGACACAAGATTGCTATGAAGGGACGACAGAATACCTACGTCAAGAAAAAGCTAGGAAGAGTCTGGTTATTTATTCAGACAAGAGGAAGCCCAGAATATTGTGGGCTAATGCTGCATCCCTATGAGGACGGGGCTGGTAGCCAGCCTCAGAGCCATGCAGCTTGTCTGGCGGTGTTCTTCCCTGGTGTATTCCTGCAACAATTTTGATAAAACCACTTACAAGAGGAATGGACTGGGTAGGATGCACAGAGGTTGCTTGGAGTAACAGGATATCAGTCCAGCCTGATAGAGTAACAAGCACACAGTAAATAGTCTGGGTGTGGAAAAACAGTCCTGCCAGAGTTGCATATCTCAACTATAAATAGCTGGGCACACGGACTTGAAGACATTTTACCTGTCCTTCTGCTTTGGATTAAAAACCATCAACTTTTTAGAAAAAAGACCAGCAACTTAGTCAGGCAAAGATTTTTTAAGTCCAGAGAGAGATCAACAGCCCCAAAGTGGGAAACAGAAAAGTTAATTGCTGCTTCTTTTCTCCTACCCCTTCCCCTTGAACAATTTGTCATATCTGATTGAGGCTGGCTGATTTTATAGTGCAGATGACAGGTCTAGGCAGGCAGAGCTGCTTGTATAGTAGGACTAGGAGGGAAGCCCAGGCAAATCCATGCCAGCTCATGAAGTTAAAACAGTTTTGCATATGAAAAGGAAACCATAACTAATTAACACCAGGCAGGTGGTCTAGCTCGAAAACTAAAATCCAAACTAGGTCACAAGGGAATATGGGACTTGGCAGATGAAACTGTAACTGAAATCATCTACTAAGACCAGCCAAGTGAGAGCAGAGCCAAATACTCTTCTGAAAAAATGTGCCTGTGCTAGTCATTTCTGGGAAAAACAAGCCAAGGACAAATGACTGCAGCTCTCAGAATGAGCATGATTACATTTAGTCTTCAGGGCTTTGTTTCTAAAAGGGTTTTTTGTTGAATGCTAATCTTATTTGGTCAGATTCACAGTGAGATCAAAATCAGTTTTCATGGTGCTTTAAGGGAATCAGCAGGGAAGGTGATTGGGGGGGTATCAAGTATTAAAACAAAGAGGAGGGTGTGAAAATTTTTGTCAAATTTTGGTGGGACTTGGAGAAAGCAATAGACCCTGCTGAGTTACAAAAGCAAAAGCAGATACCAGTAAAATACAGAGCTGGCTATATATCAACTACAGTATCAGGGACTGTTACCAAAACGGTGGGAGAAGGTTTTGTTTGGAGGAAAGAAATGGAGAAAGTGCGATTTGTGAGGTGAAAGGCTCTGCTTTTTTACTGAAAATAATGACTGATCAAATACAAGCACAGCATCTTAAAACTTACCACGAGTAGGGTATGGACTTTGGGAAACTGAACACCCAGATCATGTTTTCAATTGGTGGCCCTCAGGGATGCAGAAATTATTCCCTCTCCTCAAACTCCTGAAATGCAATCCTGTGACATACCTAAATGGGAGAGCAGACTGATGGAGTCTTACCCACAAGCTAGAGAAACAAGTGATAGATTTAGGCTTTTAAAAGCTTATGAGAGCTTGCAAATGCGTGATGTAACAACATGTACAAAGCCTCAGCTATTTCTTTTGCTGCAGGTAGATGATTCCACTGAACTCACTATAGTTACTCGGTATATGTGATCAAAGTATGTATAGTTCCCCATGTGAAAAGCTTCATCTATGCATTTGAAGCACACAAAAAATACAGCCTGTAAGGTCAATTGACTGTAGTTTAATGGGGTCCTTTGGCAAGCAGTTTAGTGAAGAGCTAATTGTAATCAGTGAGCAGGAAAAGTAGCTCTTTAGCTTTAATCAGCCTCATGGTACCATTTATTCCTTCTACTATAAACACTATTACGGTAATTCTATAACAATTCACATTCATACTTCACTAAGATTATGATTGTTCTCCTTTACACTGCAAGGCTCACATGTAGTCGCTCACATACGTATAGCATTATACACATGCCTAAAATACAAAGGGTCAAGTTCTTAGTTGTCAGTAATGGTATGACCTACTGCTGCCAGGTGGAGCCCAAATACTTGCGTGAAATCCCTGTCTTGCAAACATTTTTCAGCCATATCTAAATATGTACAAAGCAAGGCACAAAATATTAAGGGATCAGGGTTTGCTTTTAAAGAACGTTTGGGGCATGGAATGATGCATTTTACCAGATCAAACTGGAGTACTTGAACACCTAGCTGTCCTCCTATCTGCATTGCTGGCTCACTGGACCTTCTCCCAGCCTTCAGCTACATGTTTTGCAGGCCACTCATGGTAAATGTGACCAGATAAACTTCAAAACTCATCAACATGGTTTGAGCTAAGCCACTAACTGTGCATTAAAGCAGATTAGGAAAAACTCACCGTGCTTATTGCTGAGACTGTGTTGGCATAGCAAACATCTGTCAGGGTGAGTAACACCTTCTGGCACCACAAAGTTTGCAAGGTAAATGTGTCATGCATAAGGGAAATGTGCCCAAACATAACAACTAGTTCTTCCTTTAGGGATAAGAAAGGAGGAGTGATTTGTCACAAAAGGCTTAGGAAACTAATCTAGAAGACAGCAGCATGGAGAGAAAAAAAGCTAAGATTGGGAGAACATAAAAAAGGCAGAGTTAATACCAGAAATTAAAGTGGCAGCATGAGAATATATTTTATAGCTCTTAATGCATGAGAAGAGCTGTCAAGCTTCAGCATCAGACTGGGAATAGACCACGTAGCGGGTAGCATCCATTTCAATACAGAAGGAAAGTTTAATCTTCCTTTCATATCATGTTCTCACTAATTAACTGCTCCAAAGATGTTGCCCTGCTAACTTATTTTTTGTGTCCCTCCAAAAATCCTCAGCTCATAAAAAATAACCTATTAAAAAAAGGGAACCAAACCAACAGAATACCATTGTTTAAAAGCTCCATCATTGTATTTCATCACTGACCTGCTGCAGTAAACTGTCTCCTTATATCATTTGGGAACCTTGTATTGTTTGTGCACAGAAAAATGATGGACTAAGTTATACAGTCATCAAAATCTCTATAGAAACACTTCTCACTGTCTTGAGGGAAACATATCTGAATCTGTAAGAACCTTTATTACTTATATTAAAATTATTGTCTTGGACAATTATCATACCAGTTGACTTGGGCATTCAGTTGAAACCAAGCTATTAAAAAACCACCCTGAGGTGATCTTTGTAAAACTTTTAATTATTGAGTTAAATAAAACATCAGTTGTCTTTTAATGAAATATGTCATTGTATTCAGCCTTTCCCTTGGGTTTACCAAGTGCATTCAAATAAACACTTAGAGACAGCTCTGTTATTATCATTTTTACATTTATAGTGCCAGATAAATGCTTGTTGTATTCTAGAGAGAAACAGATACGCTTGAACTATTTAGCAATGTAAATTAATATCACAGGAAAAGAGGCTTTAAGAGAATGAAATAGAAAAAGGTCAGTGTTTGGCTCCAATAGAGCAAAGCTGGTAGTCTGTAATTGCAAACTAACTGCATGGCTACAGAAAAAGCCAGGAGCTTTAATAAGAATGTCAAGTAATGTGTTCAGGCAGGGTCACCTAGCCAAACCCTATTCTCGGACCTATTTCAGAAGAGTGTCAGACCTGAAATACTCCCAAACTACAGGAAAGGAATGCCCAGGGCTAGACTATTCCTCTGCCAGGATGCGACTGCTGTTCCTATGGCACTGAGCCCAGGCATACTGAGAATCCCATTATGGCTTTATTGTGCATGCAGTCCAAGGGAAGAGTGTCCAAATTGCCTGGGAATCACATTATGGAACTTCACGAGGTTTGCCTGGAGGCCTTAGATGCTCCCATCCCTGTCAGGGCACATGTTGGCTGCATATGTTCAGGGCCCTGAACCCTGGCAAGGACAAAGGCAGCGCTGGAGACAAGCCCCTGCTTCACGAAGCAGGAGTGGTCCTTGGCAGGTTGAAGCGCTTCACTGATATAAAGCATCTTCTCTGTCTTTAACTAGCAGCATAGTGACAGGGTAACATCTTTGCTATCATAGTGCTGCTGTTTGGAACCACTTAAAGTTAAGACAATGGGTACCCTTTGAGTGAAGGAATACAGGCTTAGATGATAAATATGTCACTGCTGGACTTGGCCCAAGGCACAATTTGGGTGAAATCAGAGTCATCCTATCGGCCTCCCTGGGATTTGGATGATGCCAGTTTGGCTCCCTGACCACCAGACACAGTTTGTACTGTTTATGCAGATTATATTGTTACCCTTTTTGGCTTGATTAGCTGTGCCAAAATAGTTGGAGGCTTGAAGGTTATTCTCTTTAAGAGGAGAAATTGATGATGGAGTCAGCTGCAAGCCCCGTTTTCCTGAACCCAGGTAATATTAAGCAATAGGAGACAACCTTGGTTTTGGCAGCAATATTTTTAAGAGGGCTCCTCTATAAAAGCTGCTACTCATACACAGACACACACACAGACACACACACAGAGACACACAAATATATCCCACTTAATATGGAGTCAAAACTCTTCTGCCCAAATATTGTAACATTTTCGAGGACGATCTTACACCCCTTTGAGTAGAAGCACAGGCTTTTGTTCTATTTTGAGAGGCTGTTGTCATTTCAGTTACATGCTTCCATAGAGAAATTTCAGGTTTTTTCCAACCTTTTTGAAGTGAGGGTGGCAGCTTAGTCCACTACCTTCAGTGAATTCATGCCCAGCTCATTTCAGTCTGCCTGTTTCACTGGAGCCCTTCTCACACTGCATGATTCTCTCCATACATTGCTTTTCCATTTGGTATCAAATTTTCTGCACATTTTGTGTATTTTATGCACTATGAAAATCAATAAAACAGATTGAACAATGAAATGTTAATGAATAACAACTGAGAGACTGCAGCTGTTTCATTTTAAGATGCTTTTAATCTCCATTACCATAGCCAACAGCATGCTCTTCAAAAACAATAGTTACCAAAACAGACTTACTGCCCTCATCACTAATGTTAAATCACTGAAAAACCTACTCAGCTGCAGCATTGCTGTGAGTGGTCTGACTCCATTCAGTGTACTCCTATACCAAAATCAAGGAGTCTCTGTGTAGGATTGATTTCAAACACCCAGATCTACGGAATCACTCCATGAAGTGCTTGAACCAGTGCAGCCCAGGCTCTTTCCATGTTTGCTTATCTGCCCAGGAACACACAGGAAAGTTCAGGCAAACCAGCTCAAGGTGGGAAATACTGCACATAAATTAAAGCATGGTAATCCCTTCCACAGATGCTCTGATTTAGGTGTAAAATGGTCTAAGGTTATTGAAGTTCCATGCCACCAGGATTTATTTACATTTCCTGTAGGAGGTTGTGGTTTGATGTTACAAAATGGACAACAGTGATATCAGTCTAAGAGAAATTTCCCCAGTTAAAAAAAACCCCACAGTGCAAATCATGGTCAAAAACTATTTTTGTAACTGATTTTGCATCATGACCAGTTCACCAATCTTATTCTCAATGAAGCCACACAAATACCATGCTAGGAGCTCTCCTTTATTCTCAGATAGATTTTGTTGTAGATACACTGATGTTTTATATCCATGTTTTACTTAGAGCAGCTAAGGACAGTCCCATTGTAATTCATCTTGTTCAGTTCTGCCCTACTAACTAGCATCATAATTGCCGAAGTAATTTCAAATGAATTTCTTAATTAGCTAAATATGTACCTGCATAGTTAAAGCAGAAAAAAGAGAATGCCTATTCCCAAGTTTCACTCATCATTCTGCACTTGTGCAAATTGTTTAAGTATTTGCACAGTTGCCATGAAGCCTAATGCAGAATTAGTGAATAACATGAAGACAGCAGAGTTTCCCTGGTTTGTGAGGTATAAGTCCCAGAAGAATAAGGGTCACTGTACTGAGATTTGTGTGTTTGCTCAGTAGGTACCCTGGACGTGTGGCATCTCAGAAAACACCTGGGATTGCAAGTGTCTGTAATCAATCTTCTAACTTAGACACCTATGTGGAGATAGGAAAGCTAGGGACAGGAAGAGAAGAGTTGGAACCAAAGTGTGGATGAGCATATATGAAGTGGAAGGAAAGAGTGTGAGGCCAGTCTGGCTCCCCTAGGAGCTCCAGGAAATTTTGGCCAGGGTTTGGCAATCTTAGGAACTAGACCTGGAAGTGGTTCCTTGACACGGGGATAGACTGGAGCTTCTTCCTGCAGTAGGGAAAACCTCATTAACTCTGCAAAAACACAGCAGGAACTACTGGACTTGTATTGCCTGACAAAGTAAGAGCCAATGACCTTCATTCTGCACTTAGCTGTTGTTGGACACACTAGATAAAGAGTGGAAGATCTGCTCTCAAGGTACATGGGACAATTCAGAAGTATTAATCTCCATTTCTAATGAATCAGTCAACAAAATTCCAGTGCATTTGAAAATGTTTGAAACTATTTAAAAATTCACTTTCACTATACCTATTTTCTGTTTAGGATTATGTCAACATTAGTCAGTAACATTCTTTGAATAATAGACTAGTGTCCAGCTCCCTGGCAAAACTCACCTTGATCTGTATTATCATTTAGACTCCACCTGAAAACAACATTAATTTAAATAAGAAATAGAGACTGAAATAAAATTCCATTCATGCTTAACTCTCCAATGCGGTTTTGAAAAACCTTTCTTCTTTAGCCAGTCTTATGTTACATGCCGGACGGTCTTTGCTTTGACCACCTCATAAAAAAGGCTCATAAATACTTTTCATGTGTTATTTAAACTAGCGGTACTCCCTGAGGCATCATGCTTTTGTTTTTAAAAATCCTTTGTGTATTCCTAAAGTATTTCTAAACCAGTAGCAGAGGTAAATGTGTATTTTAACCTAGGAAAGCCATGTTCTGTCAATATCAGAACACAAATTTTCTTACTCCATGCTGATAAGAATAAAACATTTTTGGCAACTTCCATCTGATTTATGTGCTTTTCTTCTAAAAATCATCGATTTATGAGTATGAGTGAAAACAGATGAAATTATTTCATTTGACTAAAATGAAAAACAAAAAAGTGTATTCCTATTATGCTACCACAGGCACAAGCAACAGAGCAGGAGCCTCTCTCCTTGCTGCTGTTTGGGAATGCTTTGAAAGAAGGAGGGATGCCTGAAAGCAGCACCTGGGACGGGTGAGTGCTTGCCTGGAGAAGAGTGTGACTAGTACAGGTGTGGTGGGCAGTGACTTTAGGCATGTAGAGCAGGTGGGGAGACGGGAATGCAAAATTTCACCTGGCATAAGAGATGTTTTGCTTTCCCCAGTTGAGAAGTATTGATTCCAGTGGAATTAAGTTCTACTGCAAGCAGAAGAATTTGGACTCACAACATGTGGGAACAACAACAACAAAAAAGCAGCAATATTGATGGAATATGTTTCAAAAAATCAAATGTAAAGTATGATTTAAACAAAAATTGTTAGAAATTACATCATCAGCATAGGCATCAGACAATTGGATAAAACCACATATTCTAGATAATCTAGAATGGTTCTTCCACATTCCAGTTCTGCTCCCAATTTAGCTTTCAAGAGGGAAAGAAAACAAAATAAAACCTCTTTTTGGCTCACAGCCTGACCATATTCTTCTTGGCAATTTATAACATGTAAGCTTCTTTGTATTTTCACAAATTAGGACAGGAATGATTTCATTATGAGTGAGAGAGGTATTGTCATTCAAGCCTTCTTGAAAGACCCAGGCTGTGGTGCCCCCACAAATATATTGACAATAAAACCAAAAGAGAGAAGGATTTCTAAGCTAAATATTTTCCTTAGATTCTGCTTCTGGTGTGGTGTATTAGGTATGTGTAGCTAGGTTTTGGTAGCCAGAGGAGGGCTTACAGGGGTGGCTTCTTCTAGAAGCTTCCTCCATGTCCAACAGAGCCAATGCCAGTGAGCTCCAAGACAGGCCCACTGCTGGCCCAGGCTGAGTCAGTCAGAGATGGTAGTAACACCCCTGTGACAAGATATTTAAGAAGACAAAAAAAAAAGTTATTGTGCAGATGTAACTGCACTCAGAGAAGAGAGGATTGAGAATATGTGCGAATAACAACGGCAGACACCAAAGTCAGTGCAGAAGGAAGGGGAGGAGGGGCTCCAGATGCCAGAGCTGAGGTTCCCCTGTAGGCTGTGATGAAGACTATGGTAAGGCAGGCTGTCCCCCTGCAGCCCATGGAGGTCAATGGGCCAGAGCTGGGCCACAGCACTCTCTCAAGGAACACAGAAATTCAGGAGGAGAAGGAGGAGAAGTTGGACCGTCTCTGAAACATCAGGACATCTATTTGACCCAATGGGATCTGTGGGGAGTAAAGAAAATAAAATAATTGATCTAGAAATAACACTGCAATTAAAACAGAAATGTACACACAATAAAATACTGACATCACTGAAACCATTTGACCTTTTAGTATGCTGGAGGAATACTCGGTGCTTCACAACTGTAATCTTCCCTGTGTCCCAACAGCTATTTTGTGTATGATGTTTTTATTGCTAAGAGGTCAGAGAGGTCAGATACAGTCAAGAAGTCACTTAGTATGACACGAGGAAATCAGAGGATACAACCTAGCTGTCCTGAATACTGAGCTGTACCAGTCCTTGTACTCCTTTCAATACAGTGCTGTTGACTGGTAAAAAAGATCAGCTTGAACTGGAAAATGTATTTCTATGATGTGCATTGGTTGGAGGACAACAGTTGATAAGGATAAGGGCTTTTTTGTGCTGCCCATATTCATGCTTTGCTTTCCTATAGAACCTAGGACGGTGTCTGGGGAATGCACATGCTCTACAACTCTGCACAGGGTCCAGAATTTTAGGTCTAGTGCTGAATGGGCTCAGCTGTCACTGCAAGTGCAGCAGAGGTACAAGTGAAGATCCCCGATTCAGAGAAGGGTCGTGGATGGCTGTGCTGCAATTGGATGAGCTTGGCTGCTCCTGCCATGGAGAACTGCCTGCTCTCCTTCCTACTCTGGAGACAGGTGGGTTAAGCTCCGGGCAAACTGTGGCAAGATATTTCAGCTAACGTGGACTCTTGAACTACAGGTGCTGGCATGGCACACAACATGCTCTCTAAGTCAAATAATATCTCATAGCCTGGCTGATCCTTTCTTCAAGGCTGCTGCCTGTCTTTTAGTTTCTGAAAGATAAGTACTTTTTCCATCAGTTATGTTATTCAACCTGCTTTTTAACCTAGCCTGGTCTTTTATTTCAATCTAGCCTTTTATTTTTAAAGATCCAGAATGGTTGTCATCCACCACACATCCTCAACTACTCTTAAATAAAGGAATAGTAAAATGTTTGCAAACTGATGCAGTCAGCATCTGGCAAGCTGAAATGCTGTGGCAAAGTTGCAGAGACCACAAGCTAGGTTTGTGGGCAGAGGTTTTTACCATTATCCTATTTGGTCTTTTTCAGCAGCTATGCTGATTAGTGTTACCAAAATGTGGCTCTTTGGATTTACTGTCTGTGCTACAGACCTGAAGATTTGAGGAGTCCTGGCAGAACAGAACATCAGCGGTGGTGGACAAATAAATTACACAGTTTCATGGGTTCAACTTTTGGCTAAGTAATTTCACATCATAGCTGTGCCTTTCACTTTATTTTTGTTCGCCCTCCTCTTTAAAGCAAATCAAACTACAAACCACTGTATGTTATAAGTGTATATAAGGATGTCAGAGTTGGTTACAGTCTGACTGCTAGGGCTCCACAGTCATATCACTAACAGCATACTTAGTCTATGTTTTGGAGAATCACTGATTAACTTTATTTATAAATTTAATGCAAGTGTTTCTTGCTGGCATTGAATAGACAGGCTTAAATTTTGCAACCTATTGCTAAGGAGTATTGTAATGAGTTTGAAACAAAGCCTTTCTTCTAGCCACAGACACACATACATGATATTTTGTTTATTTTACCCAGGCCACCTTCGGGGAACACTGAACACAAAGTTGAAACAGAAAATTCTCTTTCAAGTGAAGATATAAAATGAATGAGACATGAGGACCTGACATGAGACTTAGGGACTTGATTCAAAGTTAATAAACAGGAATCCAACCTGCGCAAAAGAGCCAATATGCCATGATAAGCCACAGCTCTGCCGTTTCACATTCTTGCAGCATTATTTCAACGACTGTGAATGTAGGGAATTACTATTATGTAACACCAAAAAACCAAGATCAATGGAGCTGAGGAGTGTACTCTGCAGATATATGAAATAAGGCGGAATATGGAATAGCTTGAACCCAGCCACGGCAGAGCACTCCCCACACACATGATGCTGAGGCTGTTAATGACTGAGATGGGCCCAAACGCTGCTGCCACTGCTTCACCATTCTTTGTGTCACACGACTGATATAACAGAAAAACAGGTGATAGGTGGCTAAAGTACTGATTTCTTCACAAACAGATTCAAGCAGGGTATCTGAGGATAGGTGGTGGCCCTGGGTCCATTTGGGAATTCCTCATACCCATAGTGATACTGACTACAATGGATGCCGAAAGTGAAATCCAAGAGACAGGGAATGAAACACAGGGGTTAGAGATTTGTGGAATGCTTGTTGCATATGTTTAAGTGTGCTCATGTGCCAGTTCAGCGACAAACATACTGCGTCTTAGCTTTTCGCACTCAGTTACCCTCTTTCGGATTAAAAGTGATGTCATTTGGTTGTTTAGGTGAATTAGTAAATCAAAAGGCCAAAATCAAAATCTCAAGCTCTCTACTAAACTGTGGAAATAGCTGGATTTAACCTCAGATTCCAGCTGTCCCTCATTTTTGATTCCAAGTTTGTTTGGAGGGGGTCTACTTTTCATTTCCAGTTAGAAAGGAGTGGTTTAAGGTATTTTTTTCCATGAATGAGAGCCAAATTCTCCCTATGCTTTATGTCTCTGAATGAACAGAAACCCTTGAACAGCAACCTACAAGTCTAAGGATGTGTGATTAACAGACTGCTTTAAAGGCAGCATTCATAGCTCATCTTTAGATTCATGTTTCAGAAAGAAACATTTACAATAGTCTGCTCTTCTTTTACATAACAATTAGGTCATCATTTCAAACAAGACTTTTATTTCTACAAAATTACTGGCAATTATTTTGTCATCTGGATAGTAAAACCATCTGTCCAGAATTATTCCCACCAGGAAACTGAGGGTTTAGAAATCCCATGTATTTCCACACTTCAGAACGATACCACAAATATTTACCAGAAAGCCACTGTCTAAGAATTAAACCAAGTGTCTTGTGGAACAGACTCCTTTTGCCAGCATGTTTTCAAAATTACTAGAATGGTTTTAAAAAACTGACCAGAGACAACATAACCATTCAAAGTCCTGCCAGAGACCTACAAAAGGTTTGAACATCAGTCTATATTTGGTACAGATGAAAGAGCAATTAGAAGCCTGTGGAAAATATTAATATCTGAACCGTAACTTTTTCTGCACATTTCAGGTGCAGTATTATCCATCTCAGAACATTATATACTATTATGGAAGTATTAAATAGCTTCTGTCTCAGATGTTGATATTTAAAACACTGAGGTATCACAGAATATGGAGGAGGACATTGCACGGATGAGGAAGAAATTAAAGCTGCAAGAACAGGATCATAGAAGATCAGTTCTTCACAGACAAATGTGGGAGAAAATATGTTTAAGAAGAGAAAAAAGAAAAAAAGGAGTATGAGATCAATATCTTCCCTCATCACCCAGTGTCCCAGCTCAGGACTTGGACTGCTCAGGAGGAAGGAAGATAAACACCAAACCACATTCCCAAGCAAAACATGATTCAAGAACCAAACAAAAGTCTTCAGTCAAAGCTCTAGCTTGGAGCCGCCATAGCAATCATCGGGTTTGTCTTGTTTTTATTCCTAGTGGAAAAAAAAGGGCAAATATTAAGCAAAAAGGACAATAAGCTTTCAGGGTCTCCTGCAGTAACAGATCTGCACAGATGCCCAGAAATTTCATTGAAACCAATGAGTGACCCTATGTCTTGAATTTTTAATAGCCAGTTTATGTTCAGGTTTTGATGGAAATTCAGCGTTTGACTTCAAAGAATTCAAATTCTGCTTATTTGTAGGAAAGAAAATCACAAAAAATCATTCAGAAACTGAACTTCTCAAGTGTCATTTAACATGCCTGTTGCCTGTGTTAAGTGAGAACAGCCAATAGTAGCAAAGGCACCTTCACTCACAGGACGATACTGACATTGGACCTGTTACCTTCTTGGCACACCCATCTCCTGGTTTGGTTCTTCTGTAGAGAAGTGCCCAAAGACCCTGAGCAGAACCCTCAGACCTCCTGGTTCCCAGAGCAACTGGAGTAATGGTGAGAGGTTCTGGATAAAAAGGTTACAGAAGGATGGATTTCAGCTGGACCATAGGAATACAAAAAACCAAGGCGAATATTAACAAAAACTCACTTCCCCCCTGCCCCCCGCATGCATTTTCCATTTAAAAGGGATATTGCAACCTTGCTTACTGCTGGTTTAATTTTATTTTGCTGAGCCTTCCTTGTTCTCTAGAGAACTAAGTATATAGTTTAGGGTTGTTTTTTTTATTTTTTTAAACCCTCTTCAAAAATTTTCTGTCTTAAAAAAAAAGAGCTCCAGGAAGGCTCTTACTGGGTATAAATCTGAGCAGTTTAAATTGAATTTCAAACTCCCATTTTATAAGAACGTATCAGGAGCAGTCCTAGAGGAATTACCTGCTGTGTAGGGGAGATACTACTGGACCGACCTCCTGTGACCCCAAATTAGTAACAAGTACCAAATGGCATGTAAGTAGACCTCTATGACACAGATGCTCTACTGAATTTTAAGTGAGTCACATATAAATAATGACTGCATAGATAGATTTAGGAGCTGGAACATGAATTTAATGCAAAGTTAATAACCCCTTCTGGAATTGTAGCATTTCTTGAGGTAAAAGGGAATGTCATGATTTTGTTCCTATTCAGTTGCTTGTCTTGGTACTGAGAATCACATTTGTTTACTCTGGAGAGCTATTTTGCTAGTTTTGGCTGGGATAGAGTTAATTTTCTTCACAGTTCCTTGTATGGGACTACGTTTTGGATTTGTGCTGAAAACGGTGTTGATAACTCTGGGATGTTTTAGCTATTGCTAAGCAGTGCTTGCACAGACTCAAGACCTTTTCTGCTCCTCACCCCACCCCAACAGTGAGCAGGGGGGGGTGCACAGGAGGAGCACAGAAGGAGCTGGGAGTGGGACACACCTGGGACAGCTGACCCCAGCTGACCACAGGGATATTCCACACCATATGGTATCATGCTCAGCATATAAAGCTTGGAAAAGAAGAAGGAAGAGGGAGACATTTGGAGTGATGGTGTTTGTCTTCCCAAGCCACCATTACATGTGATGGAGCCCTGCTTTCCTGGGGATGGCCGCCCATGGGAAGTGGTGAACTCCTTGTTCTGCTTTGCTTGCATGCACAGCTTTGTCTTTACCATTAAAGTCCCTGTCTTTGTCTCAACCCATGAGACAAAAAGTTGTCTCAACCCAAGTTTTACTCTTCTAATTCTATCCCCCATCCCAACGCGGAGGGAGTGAGTGAGTGGCTGTGTGGGGCTGAGTGACCAGCTGGGCTTAAAGAACAAGAGAAAGGAAAACAGGTATTGTTGCACCATCCTGCTGAATCTGTTTCAGTCCACCCAATGGATTGGGCAGAGGAGAGCAAGGGGCATCACTGCAATTCGGCAGTGTGAGCACATGCCTCACAGGGAGGAGCATGATTTAAGTGCCAGCTCCTAGGACTTTCTGTATTTTGCATTAAGCAGCTATACATACGCAAAGTGTTCTTGCTCTGCAAACATCATCTTTGTATGCTTCACTGAGAGCCTGCACACTTGCACTCCTTCTTTTCTTCCACTCCCACAGAACTCCTCCGGCTCTCCGAGAGCATTAACAGCAGGCAGCCTCACACATAGATCTGGATAGAGCTGAAAGCAAATTTAGCTTAAAGTCACCTGTATCCCTTGTGGATGGTGACTAATCACTAAGCTTCTGCAGAGAAGGTGAGCAGTGGGAGCTGCACAGGACATGGGCACCTTCTGCCATGTATCCCAGCACAAGCAGCCTCCGGTCCTGCATAGGAAAAGGATTCCAACCATCAGTCGAAGGGCAAGTGCCAAGCTCCCATTAGGGACAGGATTTCATACTCGGTTCTGGTGCCAGTAGCTGGCTTCAGCAGCTCTTCACTGAGGCTCCTAGCTCTCTCCATGGAGAGCACACACGTCCAGCTGAAGCCCTGGATGCTCCGCTCAGCCACTGTGACACTTTGCTTTGCGGAGCCCAAGCCCTGACAACGTACCTGGGTTATTCTGCGATAGAGGCAAGAAATTACTCTTGCCTTCCTAAATACAATTTTCTCCATTCTGGACAATTCATCATTCTTTTTCCCTCCTTGCTTTGCCTTATTTTCTCCCAGATTTATTATCCTACATTTTTCAAATCAATTTACATTTTGTCTTTCTCTAACTACTTTTCAGTTTCTCTGCATTATATTGTTCCTTACTGCGCTCCCAGCTACTCTGTTTAATGCAATTTCTAGAGCTCACCTAAAATTCCGTGTCAGATTTGACATGACTTGGCAATGAAGAAAATGAAGCAGACTGGGACTTCTTTTGCAAATGATTTAACTCCCACTTTGGAAAATAGTGCATCTCTACATGAGTCTGAAAACAGCAGAGTGTCAAAGGCCAGTCGTCCAGGAAGCAGTAGACAGCAGTCCCTGCAAAACATTTCAAAGTGAGGGTGAGAAACAAAACCCAATCCCCAGATACCTCTTCCCAGCAAAAACAATGCCAGTGGTGGTGAAGCAATGGGAAGCTCAGATCACTAATAACATACTTACTTGTGTCTTTATCTGACTTCCACAAGGTGTTAGTTGGCAACATCACGTGGCTTCCACGAGAGCTGACAGATCTCTGTTTTCCAAATTTTTCCAAATATTTTGTTCTTCTTCCTCTCTTATTTTAATACCATTAGCAGGAACTAATAGCTATTGAAAAACTAGAAATGGCAATGTAGAATATTAATACAAAATGAAAAATGTATTTTTCCCTGGTGTATCAGAATGGGAAAGTTTATTTGCAGTCACATAAAATTAAATGCTGACAGTTATAAAAGATGGATGATTTGAGTAGTCAAATGTAAGAGTTTTTTTATCATTCATAGTTGTGCTGGAGGAGAGTAAGGAGCATTTTCTATTGCAAACCATTTGCTTTGAAGTCCGTTAGACAACAGGCACAATGACACACCATTTTAATTCTGCTATCCTAACAAATCTTGGCAACATCTGTCTATCTGTCTATCTATCTATCTATAAGTTCAAACAGGTAATAGGTTGTGGAGGGACTTCAGGACATGTACCCCAGAGATTTCTGTCTTTTCCTGTGACCTTCCTGGCACATGAAAGTGCAGCCCAGCTGTGCAGAGGTAGTGGGGACAGGGAAAGATTTTCAGGAGGGGCCAGAAGAGGGACTGCAACCAGCCTCCCCTTGATTTACACCATCCTCACCTGAGGCCTATATTGAGTTACAGCATGCTGTTGTCCACTCTGCTGTGGCCAAGCTGCCATCCATACCATGAAGTTGGTGGGATAGGGTAGCCAAGAGACTGTAGGATCTCTCACTAGTCTCTTGTCCTGTCACATTCCTGGGCACAATGCTGGGCAGCTCCTGGGACGCCGTCTGGGAGTACAGGGTGCTCCACTCAGTGACCCTCCCTGCTTACCTACAGACACTTTTTGCAGCCTTGCAACCCTCACACCTCCTCCTTTTCTTTTTTTTTTTTTTTCTGCCTGGGAGCTTACTGTTTTTCCCTCCACTTTCCCTTTTGCCTCTAGCTCTTTATCTGTATGAGAGAGCTGGATGGTTTTCTTAGAGCCAGGCCCTGGCTAAATGGAGAATGGTAAAAGTGACATCTGTGTAGCCTTGCCATTGACCAAGAACAGAGGAAGACTGGGGCAGGACTGTGCCTCTCCCTTGGCATGTGACACAGAGTGATATGTCTCTTGACATCTATCCTCTACTCATGTTTCAATGCAGAGTTCAAGAGTCACAACACTGAGAGGTGAAGAAAACTGAAGGAAAAAGCAGAGAAGAATTTCTTACAATATTTTATTGGCTTGCATTGCAAGCATTTTTGAGTACCACTGAGTAGGCATTCCAGTCATGAAAGACGTAAATAACAATAATTACTATTTTTAATTTAACTTTCTTGGCCTTACCTCAAAGTCATGTGTGTTATTCTTAGCATGAAAACTATTACAGCTGAACATTGTTATTAGTGAGCATCAAAAAAATGGAAACTTCAAGCAGTACTGACATGTTCCAAAAAGCAGGCCCCAAGTTTATGAGCTACCTACATCACAACATAATCTTCGTCACTCTACAGGAATCCTTGCTTTCTTACAAGCTTTTGATTTACGAAGGGTGTTCATATGACATTCCTTAAAAAAGAATTATTTTTCTGAGTGTTGAACATAGAAGCAGGTCCTTGGTGGGTCTTAGTTTTGTTTCTATTTGTGAGGTTGTCAGTTTTAAAAGAAAGGCATGGAAATATAAACAAAAAGCTCAATTTCATTCTTCACATTATATGCAAAAGTTTTTAAATCTGTAATTGTGATTTGGCACTGTAAATTCAATGCTCTAATGGATTACAATGGAATAGTATATTGTATCTGATCTCTTTTGCCTCAAAAAAATCAGCAGTACTGTACATATAATCATTTTAAGACACAAAAGTTCAAAATAAACGAGGGACCTGAGGCAACATTTTTTTCATATGAGAATGTGTTTTCATGTATCAAATGAGCTGATTCACAGTGTAGCATATTTAGGCTACATGACCTCTATCAGTGATGTCATATAACGTTTAGCCACGGGCCTGCCAGGGTTCTGGAAGCAAATGTTGGGAGCTAAGCAACACTCGCAGTTTCATGTCCTTGGTTTAAGACTCGTCTGAGATCAGAAGCAATTATGAAAGAGTATGTCTTTAAAATATTGTGATCACCCACCAGCCTAAACACCAAAACCTACAAAATGAGTTCCATGCAATAGTGAGTGTGTTTTCATGGTCAGTGCAGGAGCACACCTGAGCACTGCGTTCAGTGCATCAATGGGAGGAGACAGATTTAGAGGGGGCTTTTTAAAGCGTGGTCAGCGGGCAAGGGGATTTCAGTCTCCGTAAGACCACTATCCTAGTAATCACAAGAAGCAGCAAACCTCAGAAGCTCTGTGTATTATTTGCAGAAGCAAACTGCAAAACCTCATGGAATTACAGCCACTATGCTTGTTCCAGAGCTCTACTGTTCAGAAGAATCTGTTCAATGTTTTTGTAACTGAGAAAATTCCACTTTGAGCTTTCTGAAGGTAAGCCATGTCTCAGGGAAGACAATTTCTGGCACCTGGCAGCATAGTGGTAATGAGTGGGGCTGGAGATCTTGCAAAAGGGACTGCCAAGGAACAAGCTACACTGCAGCAAAACCCAAGAAAAGATTTACTGTAGGAAAGGCCAAAGTGTGGAAGATAAAAGAAAGGAAAGGTGTTCGGCATGTGGAAGTTGATAATACTACAGCTTAGTTTCTTGCCCCATAACCTTTTATTCAGGTTATTTTACTCTTCCAGGACTGAGGGAGATGCTAAAGGCTTGACACATACAAAATTCAAGTTACCTGAAGTGAGACTTAGGTAAACAGTGCAATTTCATCCTGTTCCTTACCTAAAGCTGTAAGATACCATGGTTTGTAAAGTTAAAGAGTTATTTACATTTTGTTCTTTTACCTCTTTACATGCATCCAGTCTTGCCAAGCACTTCCAGAACCTCAGATATCATTAGTATCAAATTTCACAGAAAACATGGCAGACGAGTTGATTCTACACACACAGGGAACAGGAGCAACACACTTCTTTTGGTCACTACTGCTGTGATGGCACAATTAGTTAAAAATGTCTTATGCTGACTTAATTCCTTTTCTCAGTCAGAAGACAAAAACTCATACTTGATTAAGCCGTGCCTTCTTTTTGGCTTGAGACACAGTTCACCTCTCTTTTTGAAGCCATACTGAAACATAGCAACAAAACTCAGGTCTCACTAGAGCAGAAAGAGAGCACAGGTGCTAACCAGCTGTCAGTCAAGGCTCTCACTGACAGCCAGAGGAGGAAAGGGGGATCTTCACCAGACCATGTGTCTACAATAAAGCATCTGCTGTAAAATGGTCGTCACTGTCTCTCTTCCCCTAATTTAAAGGGCAGCCCTGCTCTGTGCTTGTCAAAGATAAATGCCAGTCCTGAATTTCCAGAGATGTTCAGGCTTGTAGAACCTCAGAGAATGTGAGACCTGTTACAGCCCTGAGTGAGATATCTGAATGGTGGACTCATCTGTTCAGTACGTGGACTGCTTTGGATGACCGAGGCACCATGGCACCTGAAGTTCAGGCATTTGCTTCTGTGAGTCACTTAGACACACATTTCCAGGATACCAAGGGCTTTTTCTGCACTGACCTTCTCTAGCTTCTGCTGATAAGCAAAACAACTGCTGCTCATCTAACTGAGCCTTCTGTAAACTAGATGCAAGTATTTTTTAAGCTATTTAACATCTCAGCTGGGCACAAGAAGGTGCAACTTCTCTGCCTTGGGACAGCAAAGATATGAGGGATGACTCCTCATTCCTGACATAGAGGACAGAAATATCACAGACTTGCATACAAGACAATTGTTTGATACGTTCACAAATCAATTTTATTAATTTAAAACAAAATTAATGAAGAAAAATTCTGTACACGATTGTGGACACAACACACTTTTTGTACAATAAGGCCCAGATAAACTTTGTCTTTTTTTCAGTCCACGAGTGACTAAAAATTGAAAAGAGCCAAAATAAAATAGAAAAAAGAGAAGAACCAACCCCCCCCATCACTGTCTACTTTGCTTGAGGAAAAAAAAGGCTAATTAAAGTTTCAATTCTAAAAACTACCCACAATGTGCTCTACGTACATATGTGAGTACTGCATGAGTTGCAACACTCATACTGGGTAAAGTAAAGCACATGTGCAAGTCTTGGTAGGATAAAAACCTGTCTGTTGGTAATAAAGCAATCCACAGACTTTGAATTCTAGCAGCAACATGATTCCTCCAATAGAGAAGGGTGTTGATTTGTAGCTACATTGGTGCTTTGTAGCTTTGCAGGTAGCTGTTTTGAGGCTGGTGTTTTTTTGCAATACAAAACAAAAAGAAAAGCTGGAAAACGAACCAACAAAGCTGAGGCTTCTTTTTAATATGATATTTAAACTGGGCAAAGGGATTTGGTACAATTCAAGCCAAAAAGTCAGACTAACAGTTTATCTAGCCAAGTAGCTCATAGCCTTCAAGATTAGAAAAGTCACAAGTCACAGACAGACACGGTCTAGGTTTGTCCTGTAAGTGAGTACAGACAAAAGCAAATTTTAACTCCTTGGCGATAACTATTTCAGCATTTCCATTGCCAGCAATGGATGTTATAACTTAGGAAAATCTGACTCCTGGTGGAAGAGGATTAAAAATCTTAAATGTATATGAGCATTCTTGTTCAATTTCTCCAAAATATTCTCATTTCTAATTTCTAAAAATATTGACGATGATAATTTCCTTCATTTTTGGATGAGACATAAACTATTTGGTACCAAGATTCCAGTTTAAGTTACATCTTAAAATATATTTGTGTTCTTTCTCTATTTCTTTATGGAATGACTCTCCTAATTAATCTTTCAATACTCTAAAAAAGGGTTAATATGTTAACTTTAAAAGAGGAAACAAAAAGACAGCAAAGGACTCCTCTTCAGTTGTGTTTTATCTGTATTTCCTTCGACGGGGGGGACACATAAAATTAATCTTCTCATAATCAGAGTGAGTGAGAGAAGAAAATGGTAGAGAAACAGCCGAGAACAAAACCCCATTCCTATTGACACTTGACATCCATGCTTTTGGTCTTGACAAATTTATCTAAAAAAAATCCATTATCTACATATTTATATCCAACACATTGATAAGGCACTGCACAAGTTTGTGCACATGTGGCCTCATTCTTCACCAACAAGGCATTACTATCTTTCAATAGCATTTACCTTAACAATATGTAAAAGAATCATTCATTATTACAAATTTACACAAAAAATTCTTCCTGTACATGATTGTCTCAGTGATGTACCTATTAGTTTAAATTAGACATATTTTAAACTACTCTGTAATGTGCTAAAATCAAAAGTAGTTGCTGTACCATAAGGCAAAGGCTTATAATAGCCTTTAATCCTATTACACATATCCTCAGTTATATGATGTCAAAATACAGTCTGTTCATAAATAAGTAAAGATGTACAGAGTACCCTGGGTATGAGAGACCAAAAAGTAAACCTTCTTTACAAGAAAATTACTCCACCGGTATTTTGCAAAATCTCAGTCTTCATTGTGCAATCAAGTTTGCTGTGTTGAAGAAATGGTGTGTGTCACATTGAAGAGGCTACAAACTACAAAGCATTTGCAGGTCCTTTTTTTTTTTTTCTTCACAGGTATGAACCTTTTCTTTCCTTTCCTTTCCTTTTTTTTTTTTTTTTTTCCCCTCCTTTTTCCTTCTCTATTTCTTTTTGGTAGCAAGACAGTAAAGGTGAGTTGTTCAAACACTCGCATGGCTTATTTTCGTTGGACTCACAGTACCAGAGCCAACAGCTGTTCCGAAGAAAAAGACATGCTCCTCCGTTTACTGAAAGGGCAAGGGTTAAGACCAATTGCAGCTGTACGTCAACATGTTGAAATCACAAAGTTCTGTAGTCCAATGCTGACACAAGACACAGGCATCCCATCCACGGGCAGAAGGAGGCTCTGAGGTTTGAAAGTGCTGCTGAGCTGCTACAAGTACTCCAGTTCCAAGGCATGGTGAAGGGCCATAAGGTCAGAGTGGCTCGAAATCCTCCAAAATGGCATAGCATGCTGTGAACAGCACAGACAACATGTAAAAATAACTCCAAGCATTTTGGTATTTAGACCCACCCATTGTCTTTCACAAGGATAAGGGAACACTTCAGGGAGAGGAAAAGAGCTCCTGAAACCTTGAGTCCTTCATGTTTATCTCTGGTTTCTTGGACCCAATCCCTAAGCATAAATTTTTAATAACAACAAATCTATTTACGATAGGAACTACAGCAAATATGTCAGGAAATCATAAGGAAGGGAGGAGATTCTAATCTCTTTATATGAAAAACAAATTTCAGCATGTTGCAGAAGAAAATATTACTTCTGGAAAAAAAATAAGAAAAATAACATATACGTGAAGTATGTGAGTAGTTTGAAGAAGGGAATAGAACTCTATAAAAAAAATAGAAGAAAGTGATCATATTATTTACTATCAAAATGTGTGTGCTCTTTGTGGAACTACCACTTGCAGGTGAGTTAAAAACATAGAAATAGTGACTCAGAATAACTCATGTTGCTCACATCACTTTGAAAAGAATTTTATCCCAGGGGTTTGTGTAACATTGCTCATTGTTTGCACTGATCTTAAAACACCTTTTCCATATGGGACATTAAAATAAATACATATTTTTTTCTTATTAGTTGTAATAAAATCTGTCTGGAGCACAAATACTTTTGAAAAGAATCTGAATAAACCAAAAGCACAAATACCACGAAAAAGCACAGATTGTCTCATCTATGAAGGGTAACAATCTGATTAAGAACTATCTTTATACTCTAAACCAGGGATTACAGCATCAACAAGTACTTTTACATAAATTTAAAAAAAAAGATAACCATCAGCTTTTGTCAGGAAAATATCCTATAAATCCCATGGGAAAATAGTTTCAATTCGACAATCTTCTGAAGGTGAACATGATCTTGTTCACCTTTTCACTAGGTCAGCTGGTGTCCTGGCATCTTAAGGAGGCAAACCACAATCCATTTATTATCACAATAGCTTCTAAGTTTCCCAGGCATTTTATCTACAACTTCTCAAAGAGCCTTTCTTCATCCTACTTCACCTTCTGAGTAAATTCCTAATTCCAGTGAAATCAGTGGCAAAACTCCATCTCCTATGTTTGTCACTTCTACACTGACCTCTTTTTTTCATTCAGGTCTTCTCAGATTTTAAGTTAGAGAATAATTTTGAAAACAATGTTAAACTCTCGGTTTCCAGCTGCATGTTTACTGCAAGCCCTGTAATTTTTACACCTGTCTCAGAAGGCAAACACCTTAACACAGGGCCTATCACAAATTTGTCTTAAGAAGCTCAGGTGAACTTCTGTCTGTCAGTGCATAAATAATTATTTTTAGAAGAATGCTGCTTCAATCCAGATAATGATGATTAACTGGGTTGAATTTATAAAATAAAGAAGAGATTTTTAACAGAAACATAATTGTCTCAGTAGTGGCAAGTCCCTTTGAAGTCAAATGGCAACTGTTAAAAAAACAATCAACTGTTGCTCTTGCAAGAGTCAGAGAAGATAATACTGAAGTAACTAATATTAAAGAGTACATGATCAGCAAGAGAGCGCTGTAAGGAATCTGGAAAATGTGCACCCAGTGCAGAACAAGCATTAGCAAGTACAGTTGCACAATTAGAGGGACTGGAGAGTGAAGGAGGTGGCACTGAGCACCCAGTGTCCATGTTTTAGGGTTTTCACTTCAGATTAGTTCCAGTCTGCCAATTAGTAGTTGAAGAGCATTTGCTGAGCACCTGGACAATACCTTGTTCTTTAGTTCCATACAAAAGAAATCTGATTTTTGGTGTTTTTTTTCCCCCTAAACCCAGTCTGTGACGTTAATCAAAACACAGTGAGGGGGGATGACTGAAAGGTCTGCTTTGATATGAGACTTCTGATTTGAATGAAGATATAATATGTACGCATCAACCAATGCCTATATTCAGAGCAGGCCTAGCTTCTGGAGCAAAGAATATCTTAAGGAACAAAACAAAATGACACCAAAACACTTTTACAGACAAATCCTTTCCTTAAGAAGGAAATGTTAAACACTATGACACCTGCTTTTTCTATATCTTCAATCTAGACTTCCATTGTTCGTCTCTATGCTCCACTAGAAACAGAAACTGGATGCAATTAGCTCACTCAGTTAAAACTCCACATCCCGATGTCTTCCCTGTTACATCATACAGACAGCCCATCTTCTGCATTCTGTCAGGCCAGACACTGCTTCTTTCCAACTCAAATCTTTCCTAAACATTAATTTCTTACACCATGTTCAGGAAATGAACCAGCAAGAGCAAAACAAAATAAAGATTACTAATCAGGCCATTCTCTGGATGTCTGTGCACTTATGTCTTACTAAGGCTGCAAGATCTTCTTGGCAGAATTTTTAATCTCTCACAGGGGTACTACATCAAGGACAAAGGATCACAGGTTTGTGCTTGCAGCAGGTCCGTGCCGTGTTCGCCGGCTGACTGCACGGATCGGCAGTGCTCAGCAGCACTGCCTCCTTTTCTTGCGAGGTCACAGCTTCCCTCTTGTCCCACAAACGCTGTCTGGGTAAGACCCATCTGCTCCCTCTGACAGCCAGCCATATCTCCCTGCTCCTCTTAGTCAGCTCAGCACCAGCTCTGCCTCAGCCACTGGGTCAGCAAGGTGTAAATAGCATACCTATGATGTGGTGTGGCAAAGAGTTTGGTGGACACCTGCCTTTGCCTAGTGTCTCTGCAGAAGCCAAGAGTCAATGACATGGACACCCTCCAAGGTCATACGGCAAACCAATGAACAGGGAGAACTGTAGTAATAAATTCTTGGCTTCCGGCTCCCACTTCATGCAGCTCCAGAATTATACTGCTTCCCTAGTAACAGTCTCAGCATCACAGAGTGTACACACACCAGGCAGCTAGAGCAGTTAAAGGCTCTGATTGATTTAACAGAAGGTTTAGCTTCTGCTAAATCAAATTACAGCAACTCTTGCTAGATGGCCTTGTGCAATATCGAGTTTTGCATTACCCTGTTTATGGGTCAGCTGTTGATGGTCAGATTTTAAACCAATACGGCAAGTAGTCATTATTTTGACTATATCTCTATATTTCAAATTCAATTAAGTGTCCTCTGTTTTCTTTCTGTCTTTTTGTGAAAGGAGTATATTTCTATTTACTCCATGTAGTTACAGGAGTGAAGTGTGGAATGATACTAGGGAGTCCTGTGAAAAAAAGTGGTTGTGTAAACCTTAGGACTATAATTATTTTCAGTTCTCCAGCATATAGGCCAAAAGACCAGCCTCACACTCCCAAGGAATAAAGCACGCCAGGAACATGGTGGCTGCATGGGGCTGGAATCTGCACAGACATTCTCTGCACAGCCAAATGTGGCCAATCCAGATTTCTATCGGTCTGACCCTACAGCACAGCCTTCACAGCTATGAGGAGGGAAAACAAACCTGATACAGGCCTATATATATTGATATGTTTGTGTATATATAGAGAGAGTCTCATGCACATCTGTGTTCCCAAATATACATGTGTTTTCATGAGGCATGTATGCTAATTTTCACCTTATCTAAGATAATAAATGATTTTACAGCATGAAAACCTTTAAGTAACAAAAATTATCATACAAAACAGTATATATTATTCCTGTACTAGCATGCCCCATTTATTCACAGCTATTCAGCCATGTTGAAAGTGACAACACATCTAGGAGACAAAGGTACATTTTTTTCTTACCAAACGACTGGGCAAGAGATCCTTTGTATATATATTTACTCAATATTGCGACTAAAAAGCCATCTCTGCCAACACTTAGCACACATGTCATGTAGAACATGTGTCTTCTATTCTAAGCAAACTGAGAAATGCTAATATCTCATTTGCTGCTGTGGGAGAACGGATTAAAAATGTTAACCACTAATAAATAGGTGGTGAAACTGGATGCATTAGTATTTAATGAAACTGTAAGATAGCTTTTCTTATTGCATATTGGAAGAATGTGCATCTAGACTCATGGTAAAACAATGATTTTATGTACTGTTTCAGTATCTTCCAAGTAAATAGAAGTTTTGTCTTTTAAAAAACATGAATTGTTTTGTAGCTGATACTTAGTAATAAAACATTTATAAATTTTTTTAATGACTTCATTTTGATGATATTTTGAAATTAAATATAGTGGCAAAAGTTTGAATTTGGTTTTGACGTAAAAAGTATGAAAAGTGAAATTATTGATTTAGCAAACAAAATAATTATAATTAAATAGTGTAGAATACTTAGTTATTTCTGAAATAGGAGTAATGTTATTTTCCAGCATGTACCTACTGAAAGAACAAAACTACAACTATTTTTCTCCACAAAGTGAAGTGTTTCTATTAATACACATACAAAACAAATCCAGTTTTTGAAAGCAACACCAAAAAGGGCACACTATCTTCCTTCCCTTAAACAAATACATATTTATACAAAAACCTTACTCCTGAGATTTGTGATGGATTTGAATAGAAAACTCATCAGTTTTTGTCATCTTTCATGGTATTTTTGTTGTTTTCCTGCCAGATTTGCTAAGCGGTTGTCTTTATTTCCTACCCCAAACCTGACTAGCACAGTGTGACTGTGAGCTTAAAAGCAGTGGCATATTGGATACCCATTTATATTCTATTTATTGCTCCACAAAGATTTATGATTTTTCCTCACAACTTCTCTCCGAGGCAGCATGACCATTTTGGAGACAAAGGGAGAAGCCCAGTTGCCCAGGCTCTCCTGAACCACCTGATGTAAAATCCAGCTCCTCAGTGCAGAGAGCCTCCTCCTTTGTCTCTTCTCACAAATTTGAAGTCCTTTGGAGGATTCTCCTAAGTAGAAAAACTCAGGATATGGGGGTTTTTTTTGCCTTACGAGTATTTCCCTTACATGTCTCCAAAAGCAAAATCAAAAGATGAGCTCAAACCAAACCAAACCAAACCCTGCAAAAACAAAACACAAAATAAAGCAAAGCCAAGACAATGGAGTCTCTGGAAGAAAACCCTAGAAACTTATTCTGCAAATAGCTCTGTCATTGCAGTTGGCTCTGACCCACAAGGCAGCTGCACTGGTGCCAGCAGCTCCTGAGCACCCCTTGGCTCTCACACTGATTTCTCTTGGCCTTCCTCTCCCTCTTTTCCTGGGGAAGCTGGTATGAAGGTAGCAACCTCCACGTGAACCCTGGTGTTGCAACCAGGCTGGCTGGTTGCTGCACTGATCCAGAAGGACATGATTATTCCTCAATCCACAATGCAAGCGTCCCAAGACTTTTACTTGTCTCCTAAAATATTTTGTTGTAAGTGACAGCTAAACAAAGGTGTTAATGCTTTGGCTTGACCAGTGTTGCCAGAAATGAAAGAGTGTGCAGTTTCCTCAGTGTATTGTATTTACTTACATCAATCAAAAGAGGCATTTTATGAACAAAGAGTTTATCCTAAAAATGTTTCTCAAAAGAGCAATTATCTTTTAAATGGTATTAAAAAGTTTCTATTACAGAATTTTTATATAAATGACAATAATAAAAAAAATCTTAAATATGTCCTTTAGTTTTCCTATTGTTGTATTCATTCAGAATTTTCTGTAAATGAAGGACATAAATTAAAATCTTGTTTTATGAAGCAATTGATTAATTATTGGTAAATTATTTTTAATAACAAACTTTAACTTTTACCTCCTAAGCTGGAAGTTAATTTTTTTTTTTTCATGAAATGAATTCAGTATTAAAAAAATCTCTCAAATGAAATAGGTTTGAATTTATATG
The DNA here is from genome assembly GCA_013396775.1 of Cephalopterus ornatus. Classification (NCBI taxonomy): domain Eukaryota; kingdom Metazoa; phylum Chordata; class Aves; order Passeriformes; family Cotingidae; genus Cephalopterus; species Cephalopterus ornatus. Next base: position 398,545 of record VZRE01012783.1, on the reverse strand, counting down.
CTCACTTTAAAAGACTGGAAAAGATATTATAGTTTACATGTAAGCAAAGAAGTGTTCTTTAAGGAAGGTGTACTGTTTACACTCTAAGTAGTGTAAAGAAACATACTAACAGCTTCACCACAGGCCAAACCCCTCCAGCTGTGCAAAGGGGTAACAGAAGACCTATCCCTGCCCTGAGAATACCACAAAACCCAACGCGCTGATAGGAGGGAAGGCAGGAAGGAACCAGCTACCAAGGTTCAGGGGATAAGCACCATAATGGGGTACATCACAGGACAGTTATGCCACTTAGGATTGATGTGCTTTGGGTGGTTTTGTGGAGGTAAAACTTTTGTTTTGTCGGCATGTTTTCCAGAGAAGGTCTAGGTTTTTACTGTTTTCTCATATAGCGATACCATTTATTCCTTAGACAGGTCACATGTATTTTACCTGAAGCACAGTATACACACTAGGGTGCATTCCCATGTAACCCTAAAAAGAGCCTGAGGAGCAGACAACCAAAAAGACATCATCCGAGTTGGAAGCAGCTTCTCATACCACAAGGCACTCGGTGGTTTCTGCTCAATGTGAGGGCCAAAACTTAAGAGGCAAATCCTGCTTTCACAGTGATTTCTTTTTTGGCGGAGTAAGAAGCAGGACAAGAATCACAGAAACATTTTCCTTTATCAAATTAATAGTTTCTGCAGAAAGGTAGGGCTGCTGGTCTACTTATTGACTTCTCTGGCATTTTGCAGCAGATAATTTAATCCAGAGCATCTAACATGCTTTCAACCTGAAAATTCCTTCATCCAAGAAAGAATACACAGAAGTAATGGCACAAAGGAACTTTCTATACTGCTACTCCTCTTCGCGACTGGAAAGGCTTTTCTTATGCTTTTCTGAATCATGTTTCCTGTTGAAAAAAGCACTGAAATAGATAATGTTACCGAAAAGACTACTCCTGCCATTATCATATACAACACTACCTCACCGAGCAACAGCAAAGGAACAAAGGGAAGGAATTTTTTTTCCCCTGATCTTAAATACAGCCTTTAAAATGTAATCATTTACAGCGGGAAAACATTTCTCCGCAAAGATGAAAGGCATTTCTGCAGGAGAAAGGAGAAAACTGTTCCCGCCAGTCCGCCAAAGGGATATATGAAACTGAAGCTCCGCAAAGTGGTGGGCTGAGCCAGGAATCTACCCACAAGGCGTAAGGGGCACAAAAACCAGATTTCATGAAGCAAAACCGGTCAATGGTTATTAAAACACCATGTGGACTAATTAGTTTCACTTCTCCAAGAGATACAGAAGTATCACAGAGAGTTTTGTGGTGAAAAAGCAGCTGTGCAAAAAGCAATTTACCTGTGAAAGGAAGAAAGAAGAGAAATGCCAATTTTCCTACTCTTTCTCCTATTACTCAAATAGCCAATATTATACCTCATTTCTCCAAGTGAAGACTCTGTATCTGCTGCACTTGGGTGTAACAGGAAGGCTAAAAATAATGCCTATTATTCGTTAGTGGGAAGTGCTGCTTTTTATGGAGCTTAATCCCCATTGGGGGGAAAAAAATGAGAATTTTTCCCTTCTTCCCAGAGGAAAGAAAAAATAATAAAGACAGTCACATAGTAATCTCTGCACAGTTATCTGAGGCTATGAATGTATGCCAAGCCACAGGTAGTTGCCTGAACACAGAACCCAAATTATTGACACATAAGAAAATGGAAATTTCTGTGTACCTACTCCAGTCCTACATACCTTTTCAAGGTTTAAATATATACATATTTCATACAGTCAAATAGCACGCTGCCTTTGATCAGTAAGAATTGCCAATTTTTGCTTATATTCATAACATCCTATGTGGTATTTTGGGTTGCCAACGAAAACAGAACTACTAGTTCTTGGCACAAAAGCCAGGGTCCATTTTCTGGCCCCTTTTTGAAATACATCAAATGCATATAGCTAGCTTCATGTATCTTTTGGAGAACAGCAGGACAGATAATTATCTACAGTTTTATGCAGTTTTCTACTAGATATGGTGAAGACATATTTCATTAGGCAAAGACACCAAATCTAAATGTCAGTTTCCCCTTTTGAAGAAAAGAAAATTTTGCTTTCAGATTCTTGAAACCAACCTGCACTGAAAAAAGGTCATTACCTTTTTTGCACCTTGTTCTTCTTCAACACCGTCCCCTATAACAACATACACTACTTTCCTTCCAAATCTTTGAATTATTCGCTCAAAACAGCTTTCCTTTCCTGAAAGAAAAAGATCAGAATACTCAGGGTAGGTGGTGATGGGATGATATCAAATAAATAACTTTTTAGCCTGCACGTCCCCAGCACTTTGCATACCCAAGTAGAACTATTGGGAGAGAAGAGCCTCTCCCACAGGATGGTGTATCAAGGCTGATTGCAGCTTTACTCATACCACAGCAGCTGACAGGAAACACAAAAATCTACACCATGAGGTCCTTCAGCACAAATGCCATGGTAGACATAGCATACTAGAGGTCTGCAATATCATCTTTCTTTTCTCATTCCCTAATCTGAGACAGGTTTTGTGGAGATTCTCCCTACTAGGAGAATCCTCTACCATTTGTCCTATGCATAAGTATCACAGAATGTTAAGGCTCGGAAGGGACCTTAAAGATCATCTAGTCCCAGCCCACCCTGCCATGGGCAGGGACACCTCTCGCTAGACCAGGTTGTCAAAGGCCTTATGAGACATGCCCTTGAACACCTCTCCAGGCATGAGGCATCCACAACCTCCCTAGGCAACCTGGTCCAGGATCTTATCACTCTCACAGTAAAGAATTTCTTCCTAATAGTTAACCTAATAGTTAACCTAAATTTCCCATTTTCCAATTTTTACCCATATTGTAAAGCTTCAGGTAGCAGAAAGAAAGTAAAGGCTTACAGCTGAGCTTTCTCAAATGTGTCCATTCTGAAAGGTCACTTGAGTCTGCGTCATGCTACATGCTTACCTGTGTGCCTGCAGCAATGGATGGGAAGAATTGTGTTTTTAGAAATAGTTATTTCAGGTACAGCACCATGACAGCCCAAGAAAAAATAGCTTGGAAATTAAAGGAAGTTTTCTGGCCAGCAAAGAGGCCAAAATACTCAATGATATCTTTTAACAGTAGTGCCAGGCATAAGAAACCTCCAACACTACGTTGAAACAATGCTTGAAAATTATTAATTGTGTCATATTATAAAAATCTCACGATTTCCTGTGACAATGACTGAACACATTTTTTCAAAAATTCCCTTCTGTCCTGCGTACGTGAAGTTACAAGTGAATATTAAAATGTGTTTTAATTAAAATGTGTATTTAAAGTATTATAATTCAAAGTTTAATTTACTATAAAGTTTTGACAGATGACACTGTTACTTTTATTTCCCGCAATCCGCTTTAAATTTTTTATGGTAGTGCTTTCAAATGTCTTTGTAAAACTCTGAACCAATTTTTGTTTTGTTTTTTAAAAAAACCCACCAAAATATGGCACAATTTTTTCTTGGCCATTTGAGCTTCCTGTATTATGGATACTTAAGAACACATGAAAAACATTTTCTTGTGGTCCACAATTTTGAGCAAATCTGAGACAAAACAGATATATCATAATCACATTAAAAACTACAAGCACCATTGCCATCTGGTCTGATGTACTTCTACATACCCAGAATTACATATTTTATACTGAACCAGAAAACAGAAATAAACATTTGCCTGGCTAAAGTTCATTACAGTCAGTATGAAGGAACTTAAATAATTACATTCTGCAGCAAAACATTCTTGCTTCTGGTAAATTGTTTACCAAAATTTGCTCCAGAGCCCACGAAAACAAACAGACCCAGGGCTTACTTACCTTTACAGAATTTCTCCTGCTACTCTGGGGAGACTCCAGTGTTCTGTACCTACAGCCTACTAAAAAGCCTTTTCAACTGCTACACAGCCACACAGTTTTGAGAAATTAGGAAAAAAAGCAATTATATTTCTTCCAAACAGAGGTTGCATCAGGTTGATAGAACTGTATGAAGCTTTCTGTGTTGGATCATTATAAACATTTGAACACTTTTAGGATGCTTTAGCATGAAGTGTTTCATGACATCAAGTACTACTAATCTCTGTATTTGCTACAGTGAAAGCATGTCAGAATTAAACATAGACCGCAATCCCTTTATTTTTTTTTATAAGAATTACAGATTTAAATGTATCACAACATGATAAAAATAGCTCACCTATTTTAGTTGCACTGTAAATATTCTCTATGGGAAATACAACCCCCAATCCATACAACAAGACTTTTGCCAGAGCTGGAATTAGCTGAGTAGTTGTTACAAGAATGTTCACACAGTTTGTCCTATGGAAGAGAAAATGCAAACATCCTTTTTTAACAAAGCAAAATATAAAAAAATAAAAGCAGGAAAACATTAACCCTCCCATCAGAACCCCTCATTATTATTACTGCCACTTAAAAAGAATGGGGTTTTTTACTACCTTCCAGGAGAGTAAGATAGAGTAGCATGGTCAGACTGAAACAAGGAATGAGAACAAGGTCCTCCAGGTTCAGCATTTTGCCCATCAGACCAGGCAGTCTCTTCTAGATCATCAGCAGACACCCTAGAGATTCCTTGGTACTCTTCGTACTCACCTCGAATGAATGAGGGTGAGTGCTTTCAGTGCAAGTGTTAACCAAGAGTCTGTCAGAGCTTCAATTTCTGCTCTTAGTTGTAACCAAGCCTCTCTTTTTGCTGGACCAAGAAGACCTGTGGAGTAGACAAGGGCATGTCTGCACTGATATTAAGTAATGCTCTGTCATTTTCCTTCCCTTTCATGAGCTCAGAGACAATTTTCTACACACTGCAAAATAAACAGCTCACTAAACTCTGCTATGTTAAAAAAGGAACAGAAACCAGTTCTTTCCATTTACTACTTCTAATCAGTATTTGTTAGATACTCCAGAGCCACTTGCCTCCAACATTATTTTTGTAGGTGTTATATATTTCTTTTACTCGTCTGTAGCGGAAGGCCAGTTTTCGCATCCAGTCCACTCCTCCGCGCACCCCTGTCGCAAGGCACAAATTCGCGCTGGTGGCAGCCGCGGGAAAGCCGTCTGTTCCGAAGTTATAGGTGCTAGTCAGACATAAGAAAACCCCTAGATTAACAAAAGGCAACAGGCTACACTGAACCACCAGCTACTCACTTTGCTGGGTTGCAAAGAAGGAGACAGTAAAAAGAGGTCAGGCTACTGTACACATTCCAGCAGTCCATCACTTTTCCCGTGAAGGAATTTGCAAAGCAACTTTTTATCATAATGAGTTCTCTTGTACCTTAAATCTTGACCGTTGTCATCTGAAGACACGTCATCAATGTGAACCTGGTCGCATTCCTAAGGTGACAGAAAGACTTTATAATTTTCTTGATCTTGTAAATCTTGAAAACAAAGCTATAAAAAACCCCTAGGAACAATTTACTCATCACGAATATTTTTAATTGTGGAAATCAGTAGATGGCAGTCTTGTTAAAACAACTGTTTTACCTATTCCTAGTGCTCATTTCTTAGAATAAATGCACACCGTCATTAGCTACTACTGTTAAATGGCTTTCCAAAAACACATTTTTGTGTTTAGAAAGGAAAGTGGTTAAAAACAATTAGCATATGTGTTTCATAAACGTTCTTGTAGCCTTTCAGGTACCTTAAAACATCATGCTGCTCCAAGCTGATTCAGTCAGTGCATAAGTGTAACTGAAACCAGACATTTTGGTAAATGTAACATATTAGAAAAATTAAACCTGATGCTAACCGCCAATGAAATTATGACCTCTGATTGCTGTCGAGCCACACACCAACACAGCCTGAGGCCAGTGTTTCAGAGGAGCGCAGATGAAAAATCTGTTCCTAGTTTGCCATTCATTTGAGAGTTGTGAGTTTCCTCCTCTCTCTTTGGTCTTATTGCATGAAAGCAGCACGCCAAGATGAAGAAAATCTGAACAGAAATAGCCAAATCAAACCATCTTTCTTCAGGAACTTGTATGCAAACTAACATGGCACATTCAAAATTAGCTTTGTCCACGTTTAAATTAAAACTGGTAATGTGTATTGTTTATCTACAAAAAACCCAAACCGTTAGAACATTACTATTAACATTTTAACTCTTGGCAGGAAAACAAATAAACCTCTGACACTCTAGATCAATATCATTTCAACGCTTGTAATAATAATGGATTTCAATTATTTTAATAATTTCCTCTTCTCTCTCCTAATGTGAAGTCCTGTAACAAACATGATCTCTTTTAAAGATGAAAATACTGCAATCCTTTATTTTTGTGTTGCTTTCCTCTGAACAAATTTTTCTCTCTCCATGGATTTGTGAGGAAGGGAGGGAAGATAGAAGTGGAAAGAAACTCAAACCAGCTGTTCCCTAACAGAATTAAAATCATGACCCTCAGCCCTTTTTCTAAAACATCTATTTTCCAGCCAACCCTCTCCCAGCAAGCAGCAAGCTCCAAGGAGGAAAAGACTTTGACCCTATAACCTTCTCCTCCTCTCCTGAGGTCAACAACCTCAGATAAGAAAAAAGCTGAAGAAGCCTATTTGGCCTCACATGGTGGCTGTGGATTCTAGATTTTTATAAAGTAATACCTCAGAAACCGAAAATGCTTTGAAGAAGAAGGTGTGGTCTTTTGCACTTTTACAACATATACTTATTCACACTGTAATGCATACTGTTTCCTATTTTACATATAAGTAGCTTGTGCTAGAGACACAGGCAGGAGTGACAACCAGCACAGGAGAGACAATACTACATTTGCTCATATTTAACCAACATACAGTGACTTTACTACTCAGACAGACAAAATGTTTTAGTTGCACAGATGCAGATGAAACTGCAAGTGTGAACATATGTTGCCAGACTTTGAAAATCAACTTGGCTAAAAAAAGAGCCAGAAGCTTCTTCAAGAGGTTATCAATTTCACAGAAATTATTATTATTTTTCTGTTTAAAACTGAAAGCAAATGTCCATCCAAGTGCATACAAAGTTAACAATTCAAATATGACCTGAGTGTAAGCTAAAGAAAGGACATCCTCCTGAATTCATTAGTTTCTCATTCTAATTACTCTTTGACTTCTCAGCAACTTCTCCTTCCCCAGCTTGGAAACTGTAAGTGACAACCGGAACAAGCTGCTGGAGAAGAAGACTCAAAATAGAAATCTGGGAAAAAGGAACAAATTTTATTAGTAATGACAAAACTAAAGGAAGGAGTAGAAGCTCATCCTCTCACAGGAGCAGATGAAAGAAGGAATAACTCAACAAACTTCCAGATTGAACTCTCTCAGGCAAAAGACAGAGGCAGGAAGAATGAGACGTCTACGTCTTAGATCCCACAGTTAGAGAGAACCCGGAGACTTGGAACTTCAGTCTGCAGTGCAAAGTCTTGGGACCATAACAAGCCCTGGGACATGACAGACATTCTCCCCTTCTGTCTAACCATCTGCTTGGTAGGTAGAAAGTGAGAACTGAAGTGATACATTAGAAATAGAAAATGTGGTATCAAAAGAAGGAGGTATTTTGGAGGGTAAAACCCAGAAAAGAAATCAGAGACTAAAAAAGTAAGGGTATAGAAACATTGTCAAGAAAGCAAGAAAAGAAAAGGCCATGAACATCACAAATTGCAGATTAAATACTGAATATAATGGAGAGAGATGGTGTCCTCCTTTGTCAGAAATAAAAGAAGTAAAAAGGTTAAGTCAGGAGAGGAATGAAGCAAAATTAAAGCACAAGAGATACATGTTATAATTTGGAAAGGATTAAAGAGCAATGTGATTGACACTACATTACAACTAAAGGAAGGTCACAAACAGTGCACGACTATTTTGTTCCTCTTGAGTGGCAGGGCATGGCTTTGAGGCTAAATGCGAGCTTTGAGTGCTAGGTATTTTTTCACGCTGTCTAGCTGACTCGGACTTTCAGCTAATGAGTGATGGGTGCATTTTTCGACCCCTGAACATAGTAAGGGAAAAACACTCAATTAGCAATTGCTCTTTTCACAGGAAAGTTATTTAGGAATAACTCTTCAAAGACGCCAGTTACCTGCCCATCATTAATTGATCTGGTCCATCCTTCCAGCAGAACACCTTGTGATTGTTTTCACCTGCTTGATTTGTGTGGAGCATTCTGTTTGTGAGCAAAGACTACCTGAGACACTGCTCAGTCCTCTGATTAGTTATAAGCAAGCACCCACACATTCAACAGTTAAAAATAGCAGTTAACTCGTTATGCACCATAATCAGGGATATAGTAAAACACTGACCAACAAATGAAGCATGCACTTCCAACCAGGATATTTTTGCAAAGGAATATAAACAAAGACTCATAAAGTCCTCACGTACTTCTCAGAAAAGTTTCTGTGATGAGAGCTGACTTACAGCTAAATGGCCATTCAGAAAAAAAGAAAAAAAAAAAGGTTTGTTTGCAGGCTTACCATTTCAAAATTTTACAAATGTATTTGACACTTTCGTGAAATTTTCATAGGAAATACAATACTAGTATTCTCCCCTTAATTTCTCTGGCAAAGTGATAACTGAAATTAATACTGAAAGTCCCTGTAGAAACACTGTTATTTATGCAGATGTATTTTATTATGACAGAATCAGTTTAGCAGTCAATTCCAAAGCAGAAAAATAAAATCATGGGATTCTCTTTTAAAATAGGCTGAATTGGCAAGTAAGGAGCAAAATATCCTGTGGCTTACGTATAAATATTAGGCAGCTAGCTGTGTTTTGCTCCTAAAGGTGTTGACCTTGCAACTTCAGTGTATCCAGTTTGAAATCTTCAGGAGGAATAACAAGTGATGACATGTTTATACTGAAGATTTGGATTTCAGTCAGACAGGCTGAGATGCAGCTCTGCACTTTGGGATCAACCCCTGCAAAGCAAAATGCACTTGGTATAGTTTAGGGATAATACTTTCATGGAAAATGAGAGTGTCAGCATGTGTAACTTCGCAAATCTACCTATAGCAGCTTAAGAAGTTACTGTCCGTGCTGTCCTTTGCTGCTCTCTCGCACAGCTGGCTTGCATGCCACACATCCATGTGTTTGTGTCCCTCAGACCTTTCTGTGCCTCAACTGGTAGCTTAGCTTGAATCTCCTGCAGCTCAATTAAACCAACAGATGTTGCATGGAGTAACTGAAACTTATTTCCACATTCGCTTCCACCAGCTCTGCTTCAGGGCTTGAAGTAGCAGCAGATCCATGCTTGCAGGAGCAACATAAAACTACTGCAATCATTGCTAAGTGAATGTCTCCAGTGAAATGCAGTAAGCCAAAGAAAAACAACCATCAAAAATGAATGCCTTGTACATGGAAAGCTTGTGTCTTCTCCTTGCTCCATTCCAAAAGCATTTGTTAACTTTTTCCTGCTAACTTTTCCTCCTTCTCTCTTCTGTTTTTGTATGATGAGCCAAAAACTCCCAGAGATGCTCCACAATCATCATTCACAGCTCTTAAAATGCCTGGACCTATGTAGTCCTCTAGAATCATTCCTTTAAACTAACTTAGGATCCTTATAAAGATTCATATGCAAAGCATTAAGTTATGGCAGAAATGTTCTGCAAATATTTATATTACTTTGCTCCCTCACTACCACCCGTCAGGTTGTGTGCTTCTGCCATAATTATGTAAAATATGTCTCACTACTCAATTTACTGTAGGAAAATTAACAATAATTAAAAAAAAAAGAGATTAAGGCTTTTACAAGAGTTCCTCTTATCTGTGCCAATACTACATGCCAAGTGGAGTGACGCAATGGCTAGCATAGCGATCCTCTACATTTCTGTGCTACAAAACTAACAGAAATAAACCTAATAATTATGCTGTCTTTGAATAAACACAGAGCACAAGAGAACCCCGGACAAGTTCGCACATTATATAAAGAAATAATGTGAATAATATTATGAACATAACCCCAGAGGATGCTGAAGTATTGCAGTCTCAAATCTGCTGATTATAGCTAAAATACACTTCCACATTTGGTTAATCCTCTTAATTTACCGTGAGAAAACTAACACCATGTTGTCAACTAATTGTTTCAATACCTTAGTCTGCAAAGTCAAAATGAGAGAGCGAAAAAAAATCCCAACCAGCAACTACCCTTCAGAATGAGCTATTTTCCTTTTGCCTTTACATCAGCGTGCCCATTGAGACAGCCTGGAAGCTGGCCAACTTGCAGGAAATGATTGCTGGGATTCTCTGTTCCTCTCATATCTGTCATTACACAATTATATCCACTGCTTCATTTTCCCTACTGAACAGTAGAGAAATTTGGTCATGTACACGTGAGAACAGATCTAGCAAAACAAGTTAAAGCTGTAATCCTTTATAAATATTATGTACCTGAAAAAAAAAAATTAAAAAAAAATCCTCAAATGCACACTGCTGTGTTTTTAATGAAGGTTTTTATGACAGCAGTACCTCTGTTTATGTCTTTTCCAGGAATAGAATATATATTCTTTAAGTCATATATACCCTTTCAGTTTATTATCTGTTCCACAAATACTCATCACTCCTATAAGCCATCACAACCTGCTTCTTTGTGAAACACAGACTCACAGATTGTCAGAAAATGTTTTTTCCAGGCAACAGTTACATATTATGTAGCTAGTTTGTGAATGACCATTTAAAAACCCCTTGAAACTGTTGTTTCTACACCTTTTTACTCAAGCTTGTGACTACCTTCCAGCAAAATAAAAAGCTTCAACCAGCCTTTATTCTAATCTTAGGAAGAAAACACGCAAGGATCCCAACACTATTTACAGCAGTCATTAAACTTGACAAGTAAATCTCTGGTTTTTACTTGACTAGAAGGATAACAAAATCCCTAGTGTGTGTACAGGCTAGAAAATTGACATTTCATAGAACAACAGCACATCTATATCCTCTGTGTCTGTGTACATATATACGTACGACTGGTGCCTCATGCTCCTCTACTGTACTTCTGTACTTGTTAACTATACAAAACCCTCTGCACTTGCTTTCAAGCTGAGGCAACAAAGGCTGAAGTGCCGAACTTCCTAACCCATCATCGCAGAGTGCCTGTTAACATACAGTGCAAATCCATGTGAAAAAGAGGAGACTACAGTTCGCAGGTTCTCAGCACTGGCACTCAATCGGCAGGACCTGTCATCTCTGTCTAGCCTGCACTTTGTGACCCTAACATTTTCTCTTCTTTCCCACCACAATTATTTGGCGCTGAAGAAAAAAGGTGCAGATTACCTGTGGGTCAGGCACAGGATATTAAGAACAAAGAGAGTTCTTGAAATCCACTTCATTCTGTCTGACAATTTGTGGATGAACAGTCAAGGAATTAAATCAGGCTGTGAAGGCTTTCAAAATGCTCCCATTTTAAACTTATGACTATAAAGAGAAGCTTATAGTGGAAAAACCCCCAAACATGCAACAAAAAACCACCACAAAAAAACCTACCAAAAAACCAAACCCCATCTTTTACTCTTAAAAAAGCCCATCAAAACAAAAAAGCAAAGCAGTTTATCATCTGTATAAATTATTATCTACTATAAACATTGAGGACTAAGAACTGAAACTGTTTAACAAACTCTTTTTCACAGCCAATGACTTTGGAGTGCTCTTCTGTGCCGAACATATAAGTTTTTTATAATGCACAATGGATGCCATTCTTTTCTAATAGAAAAAGTGATTAAAATCCTATTTTCCTTGCTCACATCAACAAATGCATTTGGATTAAATATGATACTCCTACAGTAAACAATGTTTGTTCCAAAATAAATACAGATCTTATTCTGCAACTTGTGTTTATTGAAGTAGCTGTGCTAAAACCAAGGTTTACATTTTCATTTCAACTGCACCTTGTAACTGGAAGAATCCAATTTAAAATAAAACATGACCTAAAGAAGCATCTAAAGAGCAACTGTATTGTGCCAGTTACATTCCCACAGCAAAACTATTTTGCTAGTTTTCTTTATTTCATAAGTGTCATGAGACAGATATTTCATGAACTGATATTGTCTCTGTATATATTACTCAATATGCTGACATCTTTCTATTGAAATGAAGATCAAAAAGTATACTCATATCTCTAGCAGAAGGTCAGCAGAGCTCAGGACAATCACAATAAGTGCAGTCCTTCAAACTTCAGAGATTTCTTGCTTGCTTTAGGGTGTGAATTTGTTGTTCAGGTTCCAGTTCAGAGATACTCCCTATTGTTCCAAATGCACTTCTTACACTCCAGTTCAGACAAGATAAAAAGTAAAACTATTCTATTTCTGTAATGTATCACCTTACTAAGTGAAGTGTTTTAGAGTGCCTCTCTAACAGTCAGTTCTTATTACAACTTTGACAAAATAATTTGTTTTTATATTTCTGTATTTTCTCATTTTGCAGGGAAAGAGAAAGGAAGAGAGTGGTGTTAGAGAAAAAAATTTACAAATAGATAGAAATGGCTAAATAAAACTCAAGTTACATAATCCTATAGGAATGATCTTCTCAAGTAAGCAAAGGAGGTATTTGTTATTCTTCATAGCTCTAACACTCGTGAACTACAGCAGCACATTCCACAACAGCCAGGCGTCATGAATTTCGGATGGGTTGAAGTTTTTAGCTGTGTTTTGCACACACCAGCAAAGCCACAGTTCTGCCTATGAATGAAGACTTGGTTTTGCATTTCTGTTCATTTACCTACAGATACATGTGTCATGTAATTTAGTCCCATATGCATGAAGTGGAATTTCATCAACTTTCTGCAAGTAACCTATGGTTGTAGTATCACATAGATGAGAAACTATTTTCCAGTCGTTCACTCACATACATATTAGGGAAAATTCTGTACCATGGTTTGCATTTCCTTTCCTCTCTGTCCTTCCTTCCTTCACTGAAACTGAGCTGTTCCTGGATTGCTGCTGTGGAAAATTAAATGCAAATAGATGGGCTTGGTGTCTCGGTCTGAATGTGCAAAGGGAACTACTGTGATGCCTGCTGGGAGTCCACAATTGTTGATGGGTTCATTAGAAAGTGAACTGCTGACTCTTCATAGAACTCACAGTACGTTAAAAATTAGGTTTATATCTCTAAAAATAAATTTAATGCTGTTAAAAAAAAGCTCTACTGAAGCTTTTGGAATAATCACATTTGGCTTTCCCAGAACTCTCTGTTGCTGAAGGACAACTACCAGAAGCTGAATCACAGGCTTCTCATAAAGCATCCCTAGCCACTATCTGGTCAGCAGGTTCCCATTACAGACATCACAAATATTGGGAGGAGGTGAACTCTTCTTTCAACCAAATGAAAAAGTAGTTTTTGAATAGATACTTCTCTGTAAAGGCCTGATGATTCCACTCTGGGTGACCGAAGAATTGTTCAGCTGCCATCCCTATGGTATTTGGGGGTGGGAGGGAAATAATTCAGTCAGCTCTGTCTGAAGCTTTCCTCTCCCTGAAACCACCCCTTGTTTCTCTCCAGGAATAAGGCTTATTCAACAACCTTTCCTGTAATTGCTTATTTTCTTGAGTCTGATGTCCCAGAAATCTATTTTCAGTGTGTTTTTACAGTACTTTCTGTGTTTGGTGGTTTGGTTTTTTTCTGAAGAAGTGAGTACAGGTGGTTTCTTATTCAGCATCTAGCTAACCAGTTTGGAAGTGAAGGGCCAAAGGTTTGCTAAGATTCTTCAGGATCCATCCTCCAATCACAGCCAAATCAGACCAACTCTGCCAAAATCACTTGCCTCAAGAGAAACAGCTATTTGTCACAGCACTAGAACCAGACCTAGTGGTCTGTACATGAACTTTTGTCCGTTGTTCACTGTTAAATGAAGGTCATCTGGCAAAACTCACCACTTTGTGAAAAACTGAACTGTTAGATTCTCTTTGTATTACCAGCAATAAATATTAACATGACCATTAAGAATGATTACATTCTACAATCACCAAGAGCTGATTCTACTTTCAGCTGCATCTTTAACTATCACATCACACTCGTCTCAAACAAAAAGTTTTTCATTCACAGATTCTTTTAAAATATTTCTATTGAAGAAATATTTCTTAGAATATTAAAGAATGCACATGCTGGTTTTCTGTTTTCTGAGAGAATGTGAAATGTAATTTTCTAAGAAACTCATTTTCTTTGGCATAATCATAGTCAATATTTACTTTTAGGTCAGTAAACCTATCCCTTTATCTCAACAGTGGTTAGCCTCCACCTATCAAAAACACTGTTGCTCCATACTGGAATGTTTTTTACTTTTTTTTTTTTTTTCCCCCCTGACATTAACACATCTAGGCTGATTTTCTTTCTTGCTGGCACATCATCGATGATCCCAGCAAAACAAAGGAAATTCATGCCATAATGAAAAAACCCGAGGTTTTGCAATGCTCTGAGACAAGTTCACAAATGAAATGTTTTAAACAGAACTGGGGAAATTGTCCATGAGGAAAACAAAGAGCAGGAAGCACTCAAAGCTGCCATGTTTACTTCTTAAACAGCTGCTACCTATTTCTTTAAAATAACTCAACCAAACAACCCAAATAGTAACAAATTCCTACATATTCCAGGAACTTAACTTATGAATGACCAAGCAACTAAAATGCATGAAGTTACTGGATGTCTGGAACAGAATTATTCAATTCTATGTAACTTTAATCCTAATTTTGAATAGAAAATAATATCAGCCCTAGTGGTGGTGCTGCAGACTTCATCAATGGTTTAATCTTTTTAGGGTTCTGAAAGCTTATCACAAACTGAATGTAAATGCAGTAACTGTTAACACTAAGTTCATAAATATTTTAATGCATTTTCCATCACATCTTTCTTCTAATAATATTATTTCAAAAAATAGAGATGTAAAAAATAAAGTGATACTAAGAAATAATAAAATTTATAAACATTATAAACATAACAAATAATTATAAATTAATATTATATTCTAGTCAAGTGATTTTTTTTTTTGTTCTTTCTCCTGAACTATTTTAATACATACCTACAAATACTTTCTGTTCTCTCACGGACTGTGGTGTAACTTTGCAGTAAGTTTACTGATTTCTGAAGCACTATTTTACACTCCCACAACTGGAAGCCTAGAAGTCTCATTCGCTTTATAGACAAGAAAAATAAGCTATTAAACAATACAATCACAGGTAACTTGTTTTGGAACAGCAACACTTGGAGCAAGGCTCTGATTTACTGTTGTTCTGATTTCTTCTTTTTCAATGAGTTAACCCATCGTTTCGTAAACATAATTTGTCACCAACACCAGCCAGAGTTCTCTGTAACTACTTTTTGCCTTTCTTTCAGATCTGTTATCCCTGCTGAGAGAATCTACTAAAGAAGAATTTTTCATACTGACACCAACTGTAGTCTTGCTGTGAATAACCACATTCCCATAAAAATCATTCCATTTATTGCAAAGTTGTTGGCAGACCATAGGAATAATAGTCAACTCAGGAAACCTTTTATCCTGAAATCACATAGCTTAACCCTTTGCATGACCACATGTAGTTCACACATAAAACCTGTATTACCACACTGCTGTTTTTAATACCTCAGTAAAAGCTTTTTTGGCGTTGGCAAGTTTTTAAAATTATTTTTTTCACAGTATTTTCTTTAAGTAAAATTTAAATAATAATTAA
The DNA here is from genome assembly GCA_013396775.1 of Cephalopterus ornatus. Classification (NCBI taxonomy): domain Eukaryota; kingdom Metazoa; phylum Chordata; class Aves; order Passeriformes; family Cotingidae; genus Cephalopterus; species Cephalopterus ornatus. Next base: position 382,905 of record VZRE01012783.1, on the reverse strand, counting down.
AAAAGACTGAATTGAGAGTATTCAGTGTTTTTGCTTAATATACAGTGTTGTATTAAAAATTAAAGACCCTTTTCAAATACATGAAATATTACATTACATAGATATTTAAGTATGGTTTTGATTATAAACTAAAAATTCACAGTCATACAAAACTTTATTGTTTTTTCTACTTTCCTATGATAAAGAAAGATTTATGAATTTACAGTATAATAGAACAATTAAAAAAACTCTGCTTTATGATTTTTTTTTTTTTGGTGGAAGATAACTTCTGTTAGTCATTATATTTGCTGCATTAAACACCAAACTAGTGGAGATTAGATTCAGAAAAGAGACATTAGTTCTGTTAGTCAGACCTCTTGACAGTTTGGGAGTCAGAGGTTCCTTATATTTAAATTTCTGTCCAAATTTATTAAATCGATGGAACAAAAAAAAGTCAGTGTATGTTTTCACTGTCTATTTTTTTCTGTTCGTAAACCCTTGTTTGTAGGTAATCGTGACTTGATTTATGCTTTGACTAAGGCCATAATAGGAATTTTGGACTTGTAAATACACACTTAAGAAACATACATACATTTTTTTCCAATAAATGAAATATTTGACTTGTATTTTTAAACTTTTCAGTCAAAACTTTCAGAAAAAAATCTTACAAACACTTGAGTTATAACTGCTGCTACAACTGTCTCTTGCGTTTGCCTACTGATGCTAGGGAAGGGTTTATTCCCCTGTGTATCGACATTTTAAATTTGTAATGTGAGTTATAGAAACATGCAGAAGAAAAAGCTGAGATCTTTCAGCTGACTGATTTTCTACAGTTCAGAAAACATCGTTTGCTTAGATAAAGCTGATCTTTCTTGTGATAGTATTTCAGCTGAGCTCACTAGTCACGTCAGCAGTCTGTACTCTGCTGTCAGTGAACACTTAAGAACTATCATCTTCTGATTGCATCATACTACAGGTAACCTACAGGTAGTGTCTGGACTGCCTTGTTCTGACTGGACAAGGATCTTGGAAAAACCAAAAAAATAAAACTTCATTCCTTCAATATCTCATTGTTTCTTTTGTTAAACTTTTTGTTTACATTTTTTGAACTCCTCATAAAAGCCCCGTGCTTCAATAGCACACTTCAAGACAGTTTTAGCCCACTACAGAATCACCCAGCTTCTTGGCCATATCTAAAGAAAAATTTTACAAGTGCTACTAACAGCAGTCAAATTTTACTTTAAACACAAAAAAATAAAAGTGATACTACAATGAGAAAAGGGAATAATCCTCTCCCCCTTTCTTTACAGTTTCATTAGACCATTGAACTGGATGAAATTCAGATAGAGGCCTTATTGTAACCACACTGAAACAGTAGAAATCTCCTGAGACTGTGAAACTCAAACATTTTGGGAACTAACTTCAAGCACCCCTTACATGCTTTTAAAAGAAAATGAATGAAAGACACTTCTTAATTTTTCTCCCTGTAGCAACATTTTAATATAATTCCTGCTGCCCACCCCACCCCCTAAAAGCCAGCATAAACAGATCTGTTTAAAATTCATGCGTATGCATATTTTCTTAACATTTAAACTTCAGTCACAGCACTCACACATAACCACACCAGCCCAAACTGCATGATGGCTTTAAAGATATCAGGCATCTTGTAAATAACATTGTAAATTCATGCCAAAATTAAGTCTAGGACAAAGAGGTTGATAGAAACTACCTACCGCGCATATTTGCTAAGATGCTTATGCTGTGGTTTCAAATCTTTGTACTTACGTGAGGATTGCCTAATGTGCTCTGATCCTGCAAAATGTCACATGAGCATGAAACTTAGTTTCACCTAGCTTTCTTAGAATAATTTAAGTACATAATTTTCAGAGACTAATCCACTAAAAACACCAACCTGAATAATACAAATCTGAGATCTGTGGTTTAAGACGGTACCTACATCAATCAAGAGAGAACTTCTTTAAAGGTGACTATTATGTTCTCTTCAGTTTATCTTCTGGGTTTTGCATTAGAAGACTCCAGTGAGAAAAAAATAGTTTGCCTCAAAGTAGTGGAATCAGCACAAAACAACTGCATTATGTGAATAGAAAGGTTGGGCTGGGAAAGGTATTTGAGTGTAAATTAATGTTGATCTTAGCTGGAATAACTTGCACTCTTCAGCACTTGCAGCTGCACCAGGGACTTGACTGGCTGTATGAGATATTACACATCTGTCAGCTTCATCAGAGACCAAAACACAATCTACTGCTCAGGAATATTATTTGCATTTGCGAAACTTTTTAGATTATAAACTAACAATGGAATACTTAGAAAACTTATGAATGTGTTATGAACGAGTCATAACTAGAGGTTTGATATCTGTAGTAGTAGATAGGCTTTTGTTCAGTGTATCAAATTCATAATATTTAAATAAAATGTAAAAAAAAAATTGTCCATATCAGTTCCATGAAATGTTAAAAGCCAGAGAAGCCTCTCTCTGCAAGAATAAAAGGAAAGCAATAAATTTATTAATAGCTACATTAACTGCTTTTACCATTAGTATCAATTATTTATTTATTTATTTGATATTTCTATTATTTCAGACTTATGGGATAATGAAACGTATAAAACAAACCCATTCAAATCTGAAATTAGACTTCTGGCACTAAGAGGCCTTCGGGATGAATCACATTACCCAGTTTTGTATCTAACAGGCTGAACCATCAAGCAATGTATCACATCTTTGCTTAGGGAATGATCTGCTTTGGTAGAAAAGCTCTGTGGCAGATATCAAGAACTTTGCAACCTCTCAAAAACAAAAATTCATTAAGGTCAGGTGTTTATATGTGTCAGCAATAAGCCAGTGTATTGAAATCTGCTAATAGATTGACAGTATAAACATGCAAATAGACTACAAAGTTCTCAGGTTGTTAAATTTCTTATAGTCAGTTTTGCATCTCCTAATTTCCATCAATCCTTAGTCAGGTTTTTTGTTTCATTACTGGCTATAAGAGAATTTTCAAAGCGCTGTCTCATGTCCTTCATTACACAGTAATCTTCTTGTTACTATTCAAAGCCTTCCTCTACAGTACAACACTAAGGTTTCTGTTGCAATTAAAGCTGCCATACCTGGGGTGGATCTGTGACTCCAGGAACAGACCCTGCCTAAATACAGCTTTGATGCAAGAATTACAATGGCTTACAGGTACCTACCTTACTGATGTCACTGTCTCCTGAACTATTTCAGACTCCACAGAACCTAGCTGTAAGTGGCCAGGTACAATTTTTACTGTGAAAAGCATGCCAGAATTTGGTATTTTATTTCCTGGGAAGGGGTCAAGAACTTTAATTCCGTCACTGGAAAGAACACCTTTAAACGTGTAATTCGGGAGAAGATGCAAACAAAACATGTTTTGTTATTTTGATAAAAATTTCTTTTAGGTTACCATCTTGGAGTTGGGTCCAATACCAATAAAAGTTAGCTTTCTGCCTACCACAAATCTCTTATGACTACCATGTATTCCAGTGACAAATGGGATCAGAGGGACCCTGACAGGCTTGAGGAGTGGGCTAGTGTGAACTTCATGAAATTCAATAAAGTACAAGGTCCTGCAGGTGGGTTGGGACAAACATCCACAGAAGTACAAGCTGGGTGGTGAACTGAGAGAGAGCAGCCCTGTTGAGAAGGACCTGGGGATACTCGTGGATAAAAACCCCTGGATATAAGCCAGCAATGTGCATTCGCAGCCCAGAAAGCCAACAGCACACAGGGCTACATCAAAAAAGGCATGGCCAGGAGGTTGAGGGAGGTGATTTTCCCCTTTCCCCTTCTACTCTGCTCTGATGAGACCCTACCTGGAGTACTGCTTCCAGCTCTGGGGTCCTCAGCACAGGAAAGACATGGACCTGTTAGAGCGCATCTGGAGGGCCGAAGATGACCAGAGGGCGGGAGCACCGCTCCTGTGAAAACAGGCTGAGAAAGCTAGGGTTTAGCATGGAGCAGAGAAGGCGCTGGGGTGACCTAATTGTGACTTTTCAATATATAAAGTGGACGTAGAAGAAAGAGAGGGACAGACTTTTTTACCAAGGTGCATATTGATAGGACAAGGAGTAAGAGGTAATGGTCTCAAAATGAAAGTAGATTTAGATTAAGTACATGGAAGAAATTCTTTACTGTGAGGCTGATGAGGCACTTAAACAGGTTGCCCAGAGAAGCTGTGGATGTCCCATCTCTGGAAGTATTCAAGGGCAGGTTGGATGGGGCGTTGAGCAACCTGGTCTACTGAAAGATGCCCCTGCTCATGGAAGGGGGATTGGAGTAGATGATTGTTAGAGGTTCCTTCCAACCCAAACCATTCTATGATTCTGTGAAATGTGGCAATTGGCATGTCCATGTATTTCTTCACAAAGCATGCCTGTCTACTCTTTAGCTCATTTGTACTAAAACAAAATCTAGGCATCCCAAACAGAAGCCCCAGTACCAGTTGACTACATGGAGTTCATACTAGTGCTAGCTCACAAGTACAGACACCTGAAACACTGCCATGATTAGTGACGACTGATGCCCTTCTGCTCTAAATGTTGGGGCATTTTTTAACCAGTGGTTTTAAAAATCAGAGTTTACTTGAAATGTATGAATAACCTAAACTGGAACAATTACAACTTACAAAACCCATTCAAACTAAAAACACAATAGAAAAAGAATGAACAAATACAATTGAAAAGTAGGAAGTATTCTTGGATGACTATTTGCAATTTTTTGTAATTTTTTTTTAAAGATGTTCGAATAAACACATTTTCTAATTGTGTCAGTAGAGAGAGAATTTATGCCAGGATGTTCTTGAGGACTAATACATTAAAGAGATCAAGCTGAAGCACTGTTAGAAAGCCAGCTACAAGTGTACACACTAACAAATGGTATAATCACTAGACTTGACTGTGACTTTTCTCCCCTGAGTACTCTATGACAGAATTATCATCCTTGTATCTGTAAATACTATTCTTATCATCACTGCCATGAGGAGACTAAGGCACAGTGATCAGGAATTACAAAGTATTGGGAACCATGAACATTGACCTCATGTCATGTCATCTACACAAAGATGTATGTAAAATATGAACACCAGACAAGTGATTAGTACATAATGTCAGCAAAGGCTGATCCTGTGAATGTTGAGGGTTTGGAGCACAGCTTCAGACACAAAATGATCTTGATCTGATTTTTTCCATGCAGAGAAGTTGAAAAAGCTTTTCTCTCTGGTAACAGCATTTTCACAATCCTCCTCCACTTCCTTGGTCTGCCTGCAGCTTCCCTAACTCCCATCACTGACTGTAGACCTCCATACAACTTAGTTAAATTTAAATCTAGGCAACATCATACTTGTCATGCCTGTCCAAAGCTGGCTCCACATTTCCACAAAGTGTGGGAGAATAAATGATGGACTTCTATACTGGTAATAGTGGCCAACCTGCTCTCCCAGCTTGCTTTGGAGCTTGCTCAAAGCCTGCACTTAAGGGCTGGCTGGCATCCAAGCACTTCATTTGTTAGATTAGTTGACTCTAGGACCAGATGTGCTAAAATGCTTTCAGAAAGAGGAGCACTTTACCCTACAGTGGTCATGGTTCTTTGAGATGTGCAATAACCTGCACACGGTAAGTCTGCTGAATGTAGTAATGAATTCAATAATGTGTATTATCATAAAGCCCATGATCCCAAATCATGCTTCAGAATGCTACTGTGCTAAAAGTTACCAGCCCGAGTCTGTGGCGTATTAAAGTACCCAGGTCCGAGGGGAAATAGTTTCCCTTTCTCCTTCAGATTAAAGAAACAGAACATATGGCTGTATTGCTTCAAAGGCATTCCTATGGGGCACTGTGTGGTACACTGGGGACATAGCTGTGTGCATGGTCACTGAAGAACTTGGGAGGAAAGTCACTTAGTCTCCTGCAGTGTTACTGATACCTACAAAGGAGAAAATTTTCAGGCTGATGAAAAGAGAATATATGTCCCTGTCATGCAAAAAGTTCTCCTTGAGGGCCAGAAGTGATTTATATGGTACATTTGCTTCCAGCAGCAGGGAGGCAGCCTGCTTTCACCTGTAAGAATTGCAGGCAAAGGCCAAATGTTCAAGGAGTTCTGCTGCATGACTGTGCTTTACAGATGCTGTGCTGGGTTTTAGTTGATCCCTTTCTTAGCCCTGAGCTCTCACTACGATCTCCCATCTTGGAAATCCCTGTAGTGCCTGGTGTTAGTACAGAGTGTATCACCACCTGCTTTAGTGACATGAGAGTCTGCATTGCAATGTGGGCCTTAGCGGTCCTTTATGTTTCTTTAGGGAACAGAAGGGCTCAGCATACTGCTGTGTGTCAGACATCTCAGTCGCATTTCAAATAAAAAAGCTGCGCTTCACAAAAAGCAGTTTTCATAAACAATACCTGGCAGTTAATTTCTTGCCATCAACTTCTAGATCTGAGTAAATCCAAGCCAGCAGTTAGAGACTTATAGGAATCCTGGAAGGATTTACTACCATGCGGGTGGAAGGAGGAGGTTTACAGGGCAAACACAATGTGAGAGTGCAAGGACATAAATGCTGTCTATTCTCTCTGTGAAAAGATGCATCTGTGTAAGACCGCATCTTGATGCTTCATGGGAGCTGGAAATGTTCCCATATGTGTAAAGTGTAGGATTTGTAAAATGTTTCTGTATTAATCTAACTTCATTTAACAGCGTGAAGAGGCAGGACAGTTACAGCAATACAGAATGTGCTCTTGTGCTGCTCCTCAGTGTGGGAGGACTGGCAAAACTTGTTGGTGGCAGGTGGGCAGGACAGAGCAGCCTGGTAGCCAGGCTGGGATGTGAGCACCTTGGCCACTGTCTGCCCCAGGCTGATGCTCCAAACAACTGTGCTTAATGACAGAGCTGCATCTTATGGAAATCATATGCAACTGTAATGCAGGCAGCTTTCCAGAGGGGTCCATGCACAGTAATGTGCTAATGCAGAGGCTTAGAGGTTCATTAATGTGAAGTAACACCATAGTTGAAATCACAATGCAGTCATGCAACCCTTTTTGACACACAGAAGAGATTGTGGTCTGAATTTCCATCAAGAACACATTAATATACAACCAGGTGAATTTTAAGAATCTGAGGAGAAATTAGCCAATTTCTAATTGTTAGAACTATTTTTTTTTCCAAAAAAGCAGTTCCTGCTTTACAGTAATACCTGACAGCATTCCCCATCATCTACCATTAAGAGAAATACATCAACTAATGTAGCTGAAAAACTCTCATCATACTGCCATTCATTATAGATGACTCCCATGCACATATCCTCACTTTGCATAGAGACTTCACAACCAGAAGTGGCTTGTGAAGCCATGAGTGTGCATTATATATCCTTCACAAATGGCAGAAAAATTAATGCTAACGGCCATGCCCCATGCATTATTGCATTTCTCAGACATGACAAAATTAATTTTTTCTAATATCATAATATATAATCTTATTTTGAACCTTCCCACAAAAGCCCACACCAAAAAACTGAAATGAACCAACAGAAATAAAAATCCTAACAGAAAAAAATAATGAATAGAACTAAAAATTAATTGGCTTTTAATTATTTCAATAGAATTCAACACAAACAAAAAAAAGTATTCTATTTGTAAGAAAAAGTGTTATGTAAGATTAAAAAAAAGGCCTAATAAGTGTCATTTTCAGCTTTTGGTACCTCAAAAGAACAGATCTAATGAGATGGTGGCATTTTAGAACAAAGTTTGCAAAACACTGAACTAACTTTTTAAAATAGGGTGTTACTAATAATTCACTACCACCAATTATTTCTTTAGCATATCTAGTTATAATATGCAACTGATATACCAAAAAAAGGATTAAACCAATTTTTTAAAGGGTCACTATAAATATGTAAATATATAGTCTTTAAAGATATAGACAGAATCATAGAATTATTGAATCATAGAATGGCTAGGGTAGGAAGGGATCTTAAAGATCATCTAGGTCCAACCCCTCTGCTCTGGGCAGGGGTACCTTCCTCTTGACCAGGCTGCACAGAGCCCCATCCAACCTGGCCTTAAACATTTCCAGGGATGGGGCATCCATAACTTCTCTGGGCAACCTGTTCCAGTGTCTCACCACCCTCATAGTAAAGAATTTCTTCCTAATATCTAATCTACATCTACCCTCTGCCAGTTTGAAGTCATCATTCCTTGTCCTATATATAGTGATATGCCTTGTAAAATATCCCTCTCTATGTCTCCTTTAGGTATTGGATGGCCACAATGAGGTCTTCCTGGAGTCTTCTGTTCTCCAGACTGAACAACTCCAAGTCTCTCAGTCTTTCCTCATATGAGAGAAGTGCTCCAGTTGTCTGATCACCTTTATGGCCCTCCTCTGGACTCACCCTATGCCCTCCTTTTAGTGGGGGCCCCAGAGCTGGATGCAATACTCCTTGTGAGGTCTCATGAGGGAAGAATCACCTTCCTTGACCTACTGGTCATGCTTCTTTTGATGCAGCCCAGGATATGGTTGGCTTTCTAGGCTGCCAGTGCACATTGCTGGGTTATGTTGAGTTTCTTGTCAATGAACACCTCAGAGTCCTTCTACCCAGGGCTGCTCTCAATTAATTCTCCACCCAATCCTTGTGCTTGGGATTGCCCAATCCAGATGCAGTCTGTTGCACTTGGCCTTGTTGAACATCTTGAGTTTTGCCTGGGCCCACCTCTCAAGCCTTTCAAGGTCCCTCTGCATGGCATCCCTTCCACCCACTGTGTTGACCGCATCCTCCTTGTTGGGATGCACCATTCCTGAGCTTGAAGGAGGTGATTCTTGAATATCAACCAGCTTTCTTGGACCCCTCTTCCCTCCAGGGATTTATTCCATGGTACTCTACCAAGAAGATCCCTAAAGAGGCCGAAGTCTTTCTCCAGAAGTCCAGGGTAGTAAGGTTCCTGTGCACCCTCCTTGCTGTCCTAAGGATCTTGAACTCCCCCCTTTCATGGTGACTGCAGTCAAGCCTGCCCTTGAGCTTCACATTCTCCATCAGCCTTCCTTGTTGGAGAGAACAAGGTCCAGCATAGCACCTCTCCTCGTTGGCTCCTCGATCACTTGGAGAAGGAAGTCGTCAGTAACGCCTTACAAAAACCTCCTGGATTGCTTATGGCCTGCTGTGTTGTCCCTCCAACAGATACTGGTGTGGCTGAAGCTTCCCATGAGGACAAGGAGGTGTCAGTGTGAGGCTGCTCCTATCTGTCTGTAGAGTGCCTCATCCACTCAGCCTTCCTGCTGGGCGGTCTATAGCAGATCCCCACTTAATGTCACCTGTCCCTGCTCTCCCTTTAATCCTGACTCATAAGTTCTTGGTCAGCTCCTTATCCATCCCCAGGCAGAACTCCAGGCACTCCAGCATTGACATCCACTTACACCTCCTCCTTGTCTTCCCTGCCTGTTTTTCCTAAAGAGCCTGTATATTTTCATTCTAACGCTCCAACCACAAAAGTCATCTCACTAGTCTTTTTGTTGCCAATAAGATTGTAGACCTGCAGGCATGCACATACCTCTAATTCCTCTTGTTTACTCCCCATGCTGTATGCGTTCGTATAGAAGCACTTAAGATGGGCCCCTGGTCAAGCCAACTTACTGGCTGGAGTGGCTGGAATTCCTTTGTGATGCTCTTCAGCTGGTCTTCTACTGACCTGTGATCCCTTTCCAGGCTCTGGGCACCTACTGCTGCCACTGGCATCACACTAGTGGGAGTGGGATGGATTGAGGTTCCCCTCCTCCAGCAACTTTAGTTTCAAGCCCTCTTCCCCATCTTGACAAGCCTATGACCGAAGATGCTCTTCCCCTCCTCTGAGAGATGAAGCCCATCAGCCTCCAGTAGACCTGGTTGCTCAAAGCGAGTCCTATGATCTAAGTAGCTGTTGTACATGTTCTGAAACCATTTGTTGATTTGCCAGATCCAACTGGCCCTTTCAAACTCCTTCCCTTCGGCTAGGAGGATTGATGAAAACACTACCTGCACTCCCGTGTCCCTTAGTGCTGCTCCCAGGGCTGTGTAATCCATTTTGATACTCCTCAGACTGCTTCCGGCTGCATCACTGGTGCTCATGCGAAACAACAGCAGCAGATAAAAGTCAGTGGACTGTATAAGGCTTGGAAGTCTCTTGGTGACATCCCTGCAGCCCTGGTAAACAGCACACCTCTCTAGAGAGCACATCAGGTTGGCAAATGAGAGTTGCCTCAGAAGCAAGTTGCCTACTGTTGTCACCTCTCACCTTCTCTTAGTTGCTCTCATTGTTATATGGGGTGCAGGTCAGGCTCCTTACTCAGCTCCAACATCTCTCCTGATGTGACGGGTCTTTCCTGTTCAGTCTGCATAGGGGTGAAGTGGTTCTGCATGGGCACCTCAGGGATTGGGGAAGTGTCTTCCTCTTGCAGGTCCTTGCCCTTGCAAGCTTATATTCTTCTACATTATCAGCCCCTCTCCCTTCTGTGTCAGTAGAGATTTTGGCTGTTTGGCTGTGAGTCTTCTGCAGATTGTACTTGGAACTTGCTATCCAACTCCTTCTCAGCCTCCCTGCTGTTATGCAGCCTTCCCACTGCCTCCTGCAGCTCAGCCACCTGCTGCAGGAGGTCCTCCACCTGGCACACCTTTGGCAGGGAGGTCTGCTGCCTGTCCCTGCCCCAGAAGAGAGGTATAGGCACTTTGTGCAGTTGTTCTGCACTGCAGCCTCTCCCTTCGGCAGGTCTGTCTGGGTGGAGGCACTGGCCACTGCTGGAGCAGATGGTGCAGATCCATGGTTGGAGCTGCAGCCTTTGCTCTCAGATGAGTGCCCACCATTCGCCTTGGGGGTCCATTAGGATGAGTGCCCTTGACCTGTGCAGATGGCCACAGAATAGTGCCTGGTTCCTGGGTTATGTAGACTTCAAGGCCAGTGGAATGTCCCTCCTTTGAGGAGGCGTCCTTCCTGTACAGCCTCCCAAGCAAACTACCACAGTATGACCTGTCTGCCTGCGCTGGTCACAAAAGTCAACAGGTCACAGGGCTCCTCGTCACAGGGCTCACTAGGGCTGCCTTTTGGGGGAAGTGGGGGTGGCCACCATAACTCCTGGCCTTGCACATGCCAGGAGATCGAGCCATTCTCATGAGAGCTGCCTGCTCTTGGTGGGTCTTTGTGCTCTCCTTGGATTTCCCTGGCTCAGGAAATTCCCCTGGTTAGCCATGATCCCCCACTGCTCCAGAACACACGTGCACCAGAACTGATCACCGTAGTGAGTGATGAGATAGGCAGATGTCACATTTCAGTCCTATCATCAAGTTGCTAACTTCCCTAGAACACTGGAGCATACATCCTAAAATACCTAGTATGGGTAATTGCTTCGCATACACCATGAAAATATTATACCTTATTATCTCTATCACGACATAATCAGCATGTAAAATCAAACATTATTTTCAGATGAGGTAACTCTGGCTCTCTTGAGAGCACTGCATCAGTGTAGTAATTTCCTCCTGCACACAATTAAAATTCAACTATAGAACAAAGAGTATAAGATATTTAAATGAAAAAATTCAATAACGAAACCCCAAATTTCTTCTTTGGAAGCCCAAATGAAGATTTTGGAATCGAAATTCTGAGAACACTGCACTTTTTTCTACTGTTGGCCTAGTACGCTCCTCTAATTTCATTATAAAATTACTACTAATGCAATAAAACATGGTTTATCACGGTACTTAGATCAAATTATACATAAGTAAACATTAATAATTTTCCTTTCAGTATGTCAAAAAACTTGTCATTCCCCTTTAGCATGCTGTTTAAGCAATGGTCGTCAAGATCTGAAATTATTTGCTATTACATCACTTTGGAATTAATATGTCCAAATAAATCTGTACAAAGTGAAGGAAAAAAGTCATTTATTTAACTTTTTTCAAAGCAATAAACTAAGAACTAATACAAGGGTGCAGTAACTAATTGCAAATCTAAATGGAGTTCACCCATTCAAAAACACAATTCTGACTTCAGAGCTAGAGATCTTCGGTGAGATCTGACTGAATGATTTCATTGAATTTGAAAATTTCAGTTACACATACTATTCTTATTCTTACCACTATTACATAAAGAGCAACATACACGAAATTAGATGATTCATTTACCTGGCTTTATCCCTTACTAAATTTAGATGGGTAAACTAGTTTGCAACTGATACACATTGGCATTTGTTGACTTTATACAGACTAAAAATTGACCGCTGAAGTTTAGAATTTAACCTAATAATATTAAATAAATCTCTAGGCTGAGCTTTGAAAAGTCAGTTAGGTCATAAACAAATCAAGTGGTGCTTCAGAGATCACTGCTGTAACTCTGCCCTTTGCACTCAAAATGCTAAATCAATCTTCAGTAGTTTATAAGAAGAAAAAGTATCTTTACTTGGATAACAAGAGAGCTGTTCTGATTATAGACTTTTCTGGAATGTGATGGATGAAAGAAGATTTTTATTTAAAAACATTAACTTGTGGTATCTGGAAAAATGTGCATCATAGGCCAAAGTTATGACTGATGATTGCCTGCCCGTAAACCCAGTCTCCCTATATGCCAGGAAGGGTTCCCTCTGAGCCTGGGTGAGCTGGAAAACATCAGCTTTCAGGTTCCCACTTTGAATTAAGCCTAGACTCAAAGATATGTCTACACTGTGGGTTAAATATGTTCCTAATCCAGCTTTGTCTGCCTTCATACTATTGTTGGGCAAGGATACACAAGCTCTGTGGCTCACTGGCAATGCTGCCTACAAACATCTTGATCCCTAACAGCATAGATGCTTGTGCACGTGAACTGGAAAGCTTAGGCCCGAGCAGGGTCAACACTAGGTCTTTCAGACTTAGTCCTTCATCAGTGAGAACAGATGCTTTAAACCTGAAGGCACATCTAAGCCAAACTGCCCACAGTTTTCATGGAAGCCTGTCAAGCTGTAAGCAGCCTGAACTTCCAAACCACCAAGCAAGGACTTTGAGTTTCTGAGATGGATATGAGGAATCTGCCCCAAGGTCGCAGACCCTGGGAAACAGGCAGGCCCTGCTAGTAGAATGGTGACGCTCACAAGAACGACAAACTGTGGCTCCTTCAAAAACACCACATGTCTGTGACACGTTTCAAAAAATGTGTTATGGTGGAAATGCAAAGCACCAGTCTTATCCAGTGAGCTTCTCTGCTTCCACCAACCCCCTGAATCAGTATTTTTTTCTTACACAGCTTCACATATCTTCATTGAACGAACTGCTATACTGCATTGTTAAGGCTGCAAGATGTCTATTAGCAGAAGATATTCTATCATCCGTAAAATGTGATTGATTAACTTCCATTAAAGTCAGTGACGCTGACAACCATGTATAAAGTAGCTACAGCAAATGAAAACACATTGAACTTGATTGAATATGCTAGTAAGATACAGTAGTACTTTCTCATTCTGCTCTGGATAAAATGAAATAAAACCAGAAATCAGAAACAGATTTGGAAAATAATTAATATTGTTATAAACTCACTGATGGTGTGTCTTATATCCAAAACAATTGTATCTTTACATTTAGCTACCTTAATGAAAGAAAACACTACTTTAAAATTTAAAGAAACCAGATATTTTATTGTAAGTATAAAAAATACTCTAAGGAATGAAGGAAAAAATAAAGCATGTTAAATGATTTCATTATATACTAAGATGCCAAATCATCTGTGAGTAGTTTCTTTTTAGATGAAAAGAAATCAAAATATAGGACAGATGTTGGACAAACCACATTTGAGGTCTATCACACACTGGCATTTTTCAAATGATTTTGGCTCATCTATTAAATAAGGTGTATTTTGCTTGATTTTGAAAAGGGAAACATCAGGAAATATTTAAAGGCCAATTGCTGCCAATTAACTTTGATCAGCAAAAGTTGAATTTGAATCTTTTAGATTCTTTTGCCTGTCTGGAATAACACACTATTCTAAAATTTAGCAAAACAACAACTTGATGATTAATGTGTGTTGGCAGCCCCACCACAAGCTTGCTTAACAGCTGGATTTTAAATAAACAGCTGTCTTCACTACGATGGGAAAGAAATCTGACTGTTTTCATGTTTTCGTGTTATTCAAATATGATCAGAAATTGCATTTTTCCCTTTTAAAATGAAACAGCCAGGCATTACAGTGACAGTCGCTTTCAGCAGTTCTGGTAGTTTTAGAATGATCTCACAGGCACTGCCAAACCATAGCTTGTGTAGGCTAAAAAATCCCTTGGCATGCCAACAACAGCCCCTTGCCGCACGCTACAGGGCAGAGGCATGCGTGGCAGAGAAACCCTGGCACGTAACTCATCATTCCTGCTGCTGGGGAAGGCAGAGGACCCCCAGTGACAAGCCACTGAGATGGACAGTGTATGCAACATTAATGATTTCCCTTGGGGCTAAGGTAACACTTGCCCTCAGTGGGATGTAAGCAAGAAATCTGTACCCAGCCATTAACTGTTTATAGAAGCTGAAGTTTAATATTTAATGGCCATGGCAGACTATTGAATTCTGCATGTTTACAGATGCTTTTGGTGTATACATTTCTGAAACCTGTCTACTGTCATCATAAATACTAAAACCTGTGAGGACAAAATTCTACCATTTAAACCACGGTAACCTTTGAAGGCCAGTGCAGACATTTAGTATAGATATTATTATGTATCATAATGACTAAACTATACACCTATTTTCTAAGCATTTCCATATTGAAATTGAGAAATCAAAAATAACTGTGAAACCATTTAACAACACATAAAAATATACAAATACTAAATAATATCTATGTGTTTTAAAAGAATGAACACTTACTTCTAAATCATTAAAGAATAGATGTGTGTCAGCCAAATTGAAAATCATCTCTTCCATTCGGAGTCCAAGGGACACAGAAGTGGGTGGATCCTTAAAGAAGAAATTAAGCATGTGCACCATCAGTACTGTGCCTAACACACACACGAGAATACAAACTAGAGGAACAGCTTTTCAAGAGATACTATTTTTATTAAATGCAACATCCACTTTGCCAGTCTAACTTCAGTAAGTGTCTAATCCTGTACTACAATATTTACTAGTAACACTCAAAAATGTGACTTTAACTCGACTGACCCTGAGATTTTGCAGTGGGACCTCTGTGGTCACCCTCGTGCATCCCTGGCACAGGCTCTTTGCTCTCCATGCAGAAAGGGCAAATCCATTTCACCTAAAACTTCTGCAGATTTTACAACTGTTCACAAGTTTTATGAGTGACCAGGGGCACGGTAATGCTATTGTTACTCAAAATAAACTCTCACTGGTCACAAGTGACAGGATTCAGTCCTGGAAATACCTAGTGACTTTAAGGCAAAGAACTATTAATGTCTTATTTGTAAATGGCAATTATATTTAAAACCACTCCTTGATTCTCCACAAAACCATACTTTAATTAGGATTTCAGTTTGGCCCACCCATGCAGAGTGAACAAATCTATTGTTTGTTATTAATACATAACACACTTTAACTTCTCTACAGAAATTACCATAACAACTTATTCCTACAGAGCTAATAAACTCAGAAAGCATGTTCAGCATTGTGGTTACCAAATGCACTACAGATGTTTGTCTTGTTTTGATTTTTTTTGTCTTTTATATATTTTCAAAATGAAAAATCAAAAAGAAAGCCTAATACATACATTTCATATAGAGTTTCTCATTCATAACGCCAAGTATATCCAAGTGCACAGAAGAATGAGTTTGAAAGAATATGTTATATTATCTCATAACACCCTCTATTAATAATGTTAGTTTGTTAGGAATTATATTTTAAATAGAAAAGCAGAAGTTACAACCCATATTTTACTTAAAATAAATTAGTATTCTAAACTTGATGACAACTCAGTTAAAAAACAAGAGATGCAGTCCCTAGTTTCTTTTTCCACCTCTCAATCAAATTAATAGGTGTTTCAACATGATCTCTGAACTTTCAAACATTTTTCTGTAACTACTGGTTAAAAGGCAAAATGTGTCAGTAGTAAAGAGTTGGAAAAGAATGATGATTTGGCAGACTGTTTGCCTCTGGAAATGCCAAAACCCAAGAACTACTAACCAGAAAAAGAATTTTTGAAATTTAGAAACGAAGATACATAGAGCAGATAAAACATCTATTATTGAACTCACACATATTAAGTTTACTAACATAATCCCTTATAAATGGGAAAGAAAAATTGCATCATGCTACTGTAATGAACTTTGCCCTTAAAAACAAACCTTCTCTTTAAACTGGCATGGCCAAAAAAAAAGAATATTTGGCTTCTTAATTCAAATGGAAAGACTTTAAAAGATGAACAAAAGTATTCTGTTTCTCTGTTTCAACATTCCCCTATTTGTAGACCTTTACTTTTGTTGGCATGTGAGGTGGAAAGCAGGTGGTATTTTCTCTCTAGCTAGGCCTGAGGCTACTTTTTCCTCTGACATTTCTGCTTATCTTTGTGCCCAGCTACCACCCCACCATCCTACATAGTTAATCAGGCTTCCTTTTTTTTTAACCAGACAAGGATTTCTGTTGTGCCTAAGCACTAACAGAAGTCACCTCACAGAAGCCTCTGCTCTAGTTATTAAAAGGAGCTAGATAGGCTAAGGGTCTAAGATGCAAATGAAGATCACTATCTACATCTTGATTATCAGCTGCTAATGCAACAATGTAGAACTAATTCCCTTCTGACCTTCCATCCATAAATGGGAACATCATTTTGAAGAGCAGAATAAATAGGCACGCAGACCATGATGCACAATTAATTTAAAAAAAATTCCTGTACGTATATATGTTTTTTTTAACAAACATTTTTGCCACACCTTTGAGTCTGAAAAAATAGTTTTTTGTAAAGTTTTCTAACCATTCCACTCCAAGGTATTTTTACACAGCAGAAAAAAAACAGAATGGGATTTCTATAAAGTAATACTAAAATAATATCATTTATTAGGTTAATTTGAGAGAAAAACAAATAAGGAAATCATTGTCACCTACTGAATATGTCAGATTAATTAACACAAAAGCTAAAAGAAGAAACAAAACAGATAGCTTTTCAAAGAAATCTAAACTCGTTGATTAAACATAATCTTTTTGTATAGGAAGTTCCATTTAGTACAAAAACTGCGTTAACTTGTAGCTCCGGATACGCACATATTTAACAGAAGCAAAAGCCTTATCTGCATTAGGGTTTTAAATGTCTGTGTAGTCACAAACTTGCAACTGCTCTAACAAAAACCACGAGAGGCTTGCTTTAAGCCTTTATAGTAGATCAAACTCTGTCATCAAACGTTCAGTAGGGGCACTAAACTTCGAACAAAGTCAGTGCTAGAATAAGGGTTTTTAAAAAATAATCCCATAGCAAACCTTCATTTGCAATTTTAAGCCACTAATTGCTAGCTAATTACTGTGAGGTGTCACACAATGCACAGGAAAGCTAACAATCTCTTCTTGTTGCCCGGGATTTGCAGGTTCAGTCGGAGTGTCTTTTCAGGTATGGTCAAAATCAGGTACAAATCTCCGAGGGAGGTACAGTTCAACTAAAGAAAAGAAATACCAATGTCAAACTGCTTAAGCAGGCTTTTTGTTTTGAATACTGGCATTGGAGCCAAAACATTGCCTGTATGTCATTTCTAAATTCTACCCACTTGATTTCTTTGTTTTGTGGAGAAACAAGAAGCTGAAAAACAGGAAAGTTCAGTTTGAGTACAAGGTTTATTTTCCACTTAAGCCTACGGGTCACAAATGAAGGGTTAAGTGAAACCAGGCTTTGTTTTTCTCAATCTCTAAAATATATTAAACCAAATTAAAAAAACTTATCATTTAAAGGAAAATTCCTTTTAAGCCTCTGAATATAACTGCTTTTACTGAGAATGGAAATGTATGTAAAGACCACAGTTTTCTAGTGCCAATACTGAGATACATTTGCACCTGCTCCAAGATACTGAAGGAGAGCTCCAACTTTTTCAAAATTCTAAAACTTAATCAGCCCTAGTGCCAATTAAGTAACTGATAACATATATTTGATCAACACATCTCTCTATGTACATATTAAAAAATATCCAAAAGCAAATGGAAATGTTTTGTTTCTTTTTCTTCTCTCCTGGAAGGGCAAATCATATTCTTGTAGTTTCATAAATTCCATTTCATTCCACAAAATTCACTAAATTCAGAAAATCCTTATATAAAAATGTAGTGGTTTATGCCATTGTTTTTGCCATGACTGCAAAAACAAAGGTGTTATTTTGTTCCAACAAAGCTGAAGGGCAAAAGCAGAAAGAAAATATAGCAGCAAAAGGATAGCAGGTAATAAAAATGGATAAGAAAGTAAGAATGTACAGAAAAGGGTAGCATAAGAAAGAAGTTAGGAGGAATGAGGTAGAGAATAAGGAAAAGAAAATCAATCCCTTCAGCAGTAATGCCACACATCATTCATAGTCATTCACCATGAAATTCACTCAGGCATATGAAAAGAGCTAAAAGCCAAGTTGCCAAATCCCCTATTATTTAATTAGGAAATTTATGTTTGTTTGAAGATCTAGCTTTTGTATTTTAATGATTATGTAAGCAGCTTAGATTTAATTTTTTAAAAGGGCATTTCTAGCCCTCACCACACTGCATAAATATAAGAGAAGGTGATGTTAGATTGATTGAAAAAAGGAATACAGGTGAAAAGAACAAAAATTTCCCTCCAAGTTTTTTTCTTTTCAGATTGACTTATAATCTGGAATTCTGATTTTAAAAGCCAGCAATCAAATCAAAACGAAAGAGTCTTTTAAAAATGTGCACCTCCCGTTGCTGCAAATAGACCCTACAATTTTGATATGGCAGATGCATGTTTTAGCACGTTTGCTTTGAACATTTGACGCTATCTTCCTCTAACATTCCTGGAAATTGCTAGCCGTTGTCTGAACCTGTCAATAAGACAAGAAAAATTCTGACATCAAAACAAAGCAAGTTCCATGATGGCGTCTGAGAGCCAAGGACATGCATGTTGCTAATTCTCAGGAAAAAGATCTAATATTTATCTCCAGCATAAGCACTAATACCATCATTTCTCTCAACATCAACAGTTGGTTGTCATTTAGCAATGCAGAAATATTATGGCACATGCCATGTAACCAGAGACAGCTGGGCAAAAGCTGCATCTCAAGTAAACAGTGCCACAGATAAGAGTGATAGAGCTGCAATCAGGAGAAACCCAGCTCCATGCAGCATACGTATTTACATCACTGCAACTGAATACTAGCCACTTTCCTCAACTTCAAGCATCCAGCAGGAAAGGTGTTTTATGTTCAGGCTGCCAAATTAACTTGCTTTTCTGTTACATACTGTAAACATTAATTATATTCCTCAAACAGGTAAGCTGATATCCACATCACAACTTTTCTGAAAACACACCTCACCCAAACAAACGAGAGAGGTTGCAAAATAATGCTGCTTTAGATTTTTATGATGCTAAAATCTATTGAGAGGAATTCAGAACCTGACTACGGCACAGACTGAATTAGAGGTAGATTTACCCTTCACTGAGCTGGGTATAGTGCAAAATCTTTTTGTAATAAATAGAAGCTTTACAAGAAGACAGTATTTAATGAAGTCAGACAAAACTATCTGTTTGTTCTTTATATGTAGAAATTTTTAAGGTTAACAAAAATTGCATTTCAATTATAGCGCACATGAGCTGAACATGAAACAGCGTAACAGATTTTAGCACAAGATAAGACATTAGCTTTCAATACAATCCTGGGAAAACAAAGTCTGATCTAATAAGGGCATTCAATTAATCAACTGTTCTTATTCACCAAAGACCATATTTCTCTTCTGAGAATTACCAGGGAAACCCACAGTCTATAGACGTATTCATCAGTTCAGTTATGATTTACAGACTGTGCATAATAGAAAGATTTGACTCATAAACAGACTTTCAGAAACATCAGTCAATACGTAGATCAAAAAAAAGTTAAGGTAAAAAATTTTAGACTGATCTGTCTGTGTCCAAAAGTCTTCTTCCTCTTGCCTTCTCAATGCAGAGCACAGTACGCTGCCAATCAGTCGGAACTAAAATGGGTTTTTTTAGCATCATTCCTGGAAATTCTTCACTCACTTAAGGGAGGTAGACCTTTGCAGATTTTTATATCAACAGGTTTCAGACAACCTGTATCTAAAAGCTAAGTGGTCCAAGCATTACTCCCAACGCTATTCAAATATTTACTGAATATAAGAGCAGAATAGCTGCAAACAGCTTTACTCCTTGGTTTTTTATGTCTTGTAACACCAGTACCAGTTTGCATCTAGAAAATCAACCAATGTTCTCATCTTGCTTGTGTATCAACCATAAACCAGCAAATATTTCCATCAGTTTCTTGACACTTACCCTTCCGTATCTGTTAGCATAGGACCCTGTAAGCAAGGAATGGAAAATGATGATTGTCTCATCCAAATCCCAAATGAATACTCTCTGTAAAAAGAGAATCAGATCAATGTGTTCCTCTGTGAAGCTGATACTTGACATGGAAAGTTAAAATTTGAATCAGTAAGCACACAAATGGGAAAATTTTATTGAAATGGTTATATATTAAAACCATAGTTTCCTTGCCATTTATTTTAAAAACTAACAAGTTGGGTTTTTTCCAGAAGAATGTAATACAATCTGTTAGCTTTTTACTACAATTGCTATTATATCAAATTATTCTAATAGAATAGAATTATATTTATTGTCAAATATACACAGAAAATGAGATTGTACAATGTATTTTCTGAAGCCAGATGTGAGATTAGAAACTGAAATAAATTAAAAGAAGCCTCTGAAAATTAAATCTCCAGGGTTTGAATTCTGTATTTCTACAAGTCTTAGAAAACAAAGTTCATATAACTGCTCTTGAAAATTACCTCTAAAACCAAAACAAAGCAAACTGCTGCCAAGCACTTAATTTATGCTAATTTCTAATGCATTTTACGCCCCTGAAGAATGAAAATCATGAACTTGGATGATGTATATGTAAAAATTTATGGTGTCAGTAAATTCTTTTGCTTACAGACAATGGAAAATATGTATTTTAAGCTCGTCCTCTGACCACACACAAAATGATATTTCAATGAAAAATAAAGTGTTCAAATACAAGTATTTTAAATTCTGGTGAGATTGTATTTCCCCAAGATGACAAATGGGCTAAGCTTTTGGAAAGGAAAAGTAACGCCGTGTGGACACTAATAGCTGTGGTGTGTCATTGGAGATGTGTTCTCAACACAAACCATGGGCCACTGGGAGGAATGTGGACATAACATGAGAGAACAAAACCCACTATTGTGCTAGAAGTGTCTCCTGTCCAAATGCAAACCTTTCTTTGCCTTGGGAAAAGCTTGCCTTTTTTTTTTTTTGCTTTTTTATTTTCATTTGTTTGTTTGCTTTGTTTTAATCAAAAGGAGAAAGAAACACACGGTATTTTTCAGAGGAAGTAGGAGCTCTTCCTGAAGAAGGTTCTTGAGAAGAAAAATCCTACCTTCTATGAAAATACTGTTAGAAAAAAAAAGGGAACTTCAATGCGACTTTATTTTTGATGTGTAAATAATATCTCTCTGTGCAAAATAATGATAAAAATAAAGTCTGTAACAGGCGAAAGACATTTAACATAATGTACCTCTAGATCAGAGTCAGGCGGTGGTGAAGGATTATTGTTTCTTCTGCCACGTCCACGAGATTTCCCATCTGAACTACGACGCAATCTATCTGAATCTGAATCTTTAATGGGAGTTGATGGACTGTGGATTGTACTGTATTCTGTTGTAGTAAAGAAAGGACATTTTTACCTTTCAATTCAAACTTCGAAATGTTCAACTTACTTGCTGTTTATGTGTGACACTAAAACCGGTATGTTTGCTTAAATAGTCCTAACTAAAATATTTAAATTTACAATGATAAATAGTAATTATGATACGTAAACTAATTCAATCTAGCTCAAGTTATATGAAAAAAACAGAGTGATAAAGTTACTTCAGTAAACACATAAAGAAGGACTAAGTAAAAAAAAAGATAATAATTCCTTCAAATATTAGAAGATTAAATTCTAAACAAACAATTTTAAGGGATGCCAGCTCATTATAAAAGAACATTGATTTAACTCTAAGTTTCAAACATGATTTGAAATAACTACTATGGTGACTGGTAAGAAAAAAAAATCCAGATGTGAAAAAAAAAAACACATGGAAATTGAAAAATTTTCCAAATTGCCTGGTTGCAGACACTTTTCTTTTAGATTGCTACATTTGAGCCAGAAGAATAGAATAATTTCTAATTATGGTATAAAACAGAGTACTTATTTTCCTGTGGTAATTTAAATTAAGAAGTTTTAAATATGCATCAACCATGAAGATGAAATTTATAGTATTTTTCGAAGGCCTGCTCAACACTGAACTTTTCCAATGAGTACCTTCCAGATAGGATGTAATTCTTTACAGTATTGTATGCTAATTATTATGCTTCAGCAACATTGATTTGCAAGAATATTTACTGTTGTTAAACAGGCAAAAAAAGAATGATGATTTATGTATGTAAGAACAACAAAGTTCTTCTGAAAATATGCTAGTTGGAAGATATTTTGCTACTCTTAACATCCAGTAACTCTTAATTCAGTAACAGTGAAGTGCTTGTACATTAACAAAGCAGATACCCAGCATCAATTATCCTTCCTATTAATTTATTTAGAAGTACCATAGTCCTCAGAAATGCAACAACACATTTTTAAATCTCTTTTGAAGACTTCCTTTCACAGTCTGAACTTCACAAATATATTTATTTTGACAGTCCTCATGAATTTTTTTTCCTAAAACCACTATTTTATTGAAGGCAGCTGAAATTTTAAGTTTATCTATTTTACTTCTCAGTTAACATTAACTACTCTTTAGAGTTCAGCAGAAATGAGTATTTGTATTTTCATTTTAATCAGCCTAGCCCATGGCATTCCAGCTTGAACAGACAGGTATAATTCTCACACAAGTGATTCTTTCTCCTAGGAAAACATCCTGCTGAGGTCAGAGGTTAGATTAAGGAGGAGACTCTGGACATCTGTGTAACACCACATATGCACAACTACTCAAAATAATAAAAGTTGCTTGTGCTGAATGAAAAGGTCTTGAAATTCTTACGCTCAGCTTTCAAATTTATCCTAACTGAAAATTGGCATACCTTATACATTTCACATTATATATTTACCTAAGTATTTCAGGCTACATTAAACAAAGCCAAACAATAAGTTAAAATGTAACTCAAGGTTAAACACAGAATCTTCAAAAGACACTCAACTTATACTAAAACAGTGATTCTGTGTATGTGTCAAACAACAAAAATCATTCAGCCATGAACGTCTACAACTAAAGACAGAGGTTTAAACACTGAAGAACATAAACGTTCCAATAATATATATTTTTCCTATGACAGCATACAATGCAGAATATTTAAACTAGTTAAATTTTGAATGCTGACTGCTCTTTCACCTACTGTATTTAGCCACAAATAAGAAAACATAACTAGTACAAATTTTTCCAATTTGACTGCTATACACAATTTTTATTATTACAATCTTTAATAAAAAAGAAAAAGAAAACAATCCACAGAAATTTTGAGATAAATTACAACACAATAAAATAAACAGATCAGGTATTTCTTCAACAGGTATACTGGACAATAATGTTCTAAATATGTGTTCTAAAATTTAGATGTAATGAAAAATTGCATTTCCTATTGATTAATCTATATTAGGGCTGCTCTTGGTCTCTGACAATGTTTTTAGGAATGTGGCTTCAGCTACAATTTTTTTAAATTATTCTCACACATGTGCTGTGACTAAAAAATTTAAGTATTAAAATTGCAGTAGTAACAATGATACTAAGTAAAATAGGAGACAGCACGGAAAGAGTATAAACAAAACCTCAAGATGAATGAACTCGAGCAAACCTAAACGAGTGAGCATGCAGAGCAGAGAGCATTGTGAGGGCAGGGAAGAAAGTCTGATTGTAAGAGCCATCCATCTCTCCATCTTCGTGATCATCTTTCACTTAAGAATACTGCATTCAAAATTTCAAACACATGGCTGCAAGTTTGGGTGGGGGCTCATTTCCAGTTCCCTTTCACAGGTAATTTGGATGCACCAGCACCTGACAGAAAGAATCCCAACTCTATCTCAGGACCCCAAGGTGGGCTGGGCAGACCTTAGCCCACCCTTCTTGAAACCACTGTACCTGCGTCATTCCCAAGGAAGATTTGTCTATCCTGCTCTTACAGATCTCTCCAGGAAATTTACTCTGCTGCTTTGACAGCTGTGCCATTAGAACATTCAACTTCAGCATTCATTACAACATTATAAACTGAATCTCTGAAAGAGGGGGAAAGATTATTCCCTTCCTTGTATTTGCATGCATTTTAAGACTGTTCACAGATCCCTTTGTTGTTAGGTTAGGCCTTCCCTGACAATCCTCTTTTCCAGGCTCTGATTATCACTCTCTATAGTCTCTCCAAACTGGGCACAATAACGCAAAGCAAAGTCAAGCAAAGCTTGACTTCCTGAATGTCCCGCAGGCTACTCTCCCCTGGGCATCACTTGGCAGGATTTTTCTGCAATATTTCCAATAAATGTTACATTCAGGATTCGTAGATCATCTTCTGAGGAGGAAGTGACACTGAACTGGTTATTTCTCAAAGACTTGGCCAAACTTTGCACATGAACTGAATAAGAAACACTGCTAATACTTGGAGCTTCTGAGTCTACTCAGGGCACGAGTGTGTTACAGTGTGACAGATGGCTGTAACCAATGGGGGGGAAAACGTGACATTGTGTGCAAGAAACTTATTCCATGTGTGTAAAGGGAAACCACAGCATGTACTTTTTGAATTAGGGCTGTTGGACAGAGCAGCCTCCATGTGCACGGCTTGGGTTATCAGCTTTCTGTCCAATGGTCACTCTCCGGTCCTCATAAGGAAACACAGTTAAAGAATACAGTGTCCAGCTGAGCCCTGAGCCTCGACTAGTCCAAGCCCAGACAAATTCTGGAGCAAGAAAAACAACAGCGGCTGAGGGTACTCCACGTGCCACTAATATCTGGAGTACTGAAAGCAGTCTGCAGGGAAAGGTAGAGCCTGGAAGGAGCTGCCAACATTCCCCATCCCACATTTGTGCAGTTCATCATTCCTGCCTAAATGTATACCTCACACCTGCTCCTATTCAGATCACATCTCCATTTTTTGAGTTCTCATCCCATCTCCAAAGAACTCACAGCCCCTCCCAGTACGGCGTCATCTACATATTTAATAGGCAAACACATTCTGTTCCGTCATCTAAATGATTAATGAAAATGCGGTATGGTGCTAGGCCCAAGGCAGACACTGAGGAATGCTGCTGTAGCCACCCTTCTATTTTAACAGCGAGCTCTCACTGACTTCTCTCCGGACACAATTTCCTTAAACAGCTTTATATCATTCTGCTGTAGTTTCTGCCAGACTGTTTTAGCCTAGTTTGCTTATAAGATTGTTAAGTGAAAAAATTTAACCGTCAGGGTAGAAAAGACTTGCTGAAGTCAAGTTACAAGGCCACAAACCCTGTTATCACTATACTCATTCTACAATCATTGGTAGCAGAAAGTTAATTTGTTCAACTTCACCTGACTTCATGGTACCAGACATATTTTAATATTAGTCAATTGAAATGATTATGCTTCTAAAGTACTGAATTTAATTTTATCCTGTTCTTGAGCATCACAAACACAGGTAAGCACAGGAGAAAACCCTACTCTCCATAAAATCATGAGTGGAGAAGGGGGTGAGGATTAGGTGTCTACTGCCTATCCACTGCTAAAGCAAGATCACGAAAAGGAGCTGGCAGCAGTCAGGTTAAATACAAGGAGTTCAGATAAAACCTAGGAGATTTGTGGCACATATTGCCAAAAAAACCCATGCCAGGCTGCCAAAAGATTACAAGGGCTCAAGAGCAGGCTGAAGACATCCCTCGAAGTGAAGCATTCCGGCGTGCTACAGCCATACTGCATTAGCAGGCTGGGTCTGTGGGAACAGGCAAGTGGTGGCAACATCACCAGGCTCTGCTGTCTGTTTCTGGGAGATCATTTCAGTGCAGCCTGATCAGGTCCAGCCTGATCTAGTCTCCTAAGAATCCTCAACAGGGGCTGGAGGAACTAGGAGCTGTCCTGGAGGATACCTTCTAAGTTAGCTTTGACTGGAGGGACTCCAGCTGGGGGCTCTAGGACCTCTTTTCTGAACCAAAGCTCCATATCAAAACAGACCTTACTCCAAATTAAAATGCTACTGCAGGCACAGCCTAAACATACAAACAACAGCAGCTCTGGAAATCCCCTGAGACAAAAATATATGGAATCTGGAAATGTGCTTAGGGCAAGTCTGACACGCTGCTACTGAGGTGTCTGCTGGTGGCCTCTGAAGCAGCAGGGCATGGGGCCGGTTGATCCATTAGTCTGGACCACTAGAGCCATTCCTGTGTGTTGCATATGCCTTCACAAAATTATATTAATAATGTAGGAACAATTACTCTTCTGCATCCATGAACACACACATCATTTTAGATCATCCTGCTATAGCAACTCTCTGCACTCTGCCCCAGGTAGACACTGAATGTTACAGCTTGTTTCTGTTTCACACACTCAAGAGTTCTCTCTTCCAAACCTTAGATAAGTGTAATAGACCCTACGTTGACTTCTCTAGTCAGTTAGAAAAAAAATATTTTAAACACAGATTCTATAAATGTCTTACTTTCCAGGTGTGACTGGTACTCCCCTGCTCCTGACCTGGTAGTAACCCCTGTAGCATACAGTCACACCAAGCCAGATAAAAACTACACAAAACTGTAAGGAATAAAGTATGTTCACATTCTGGCTTAACTAAAATTCATGAACAATACTGTAGCAGACTTCCCCCTATGCTTCAAGGCACCGTATTATTGCAACTTGACATAACAGTTCATGAGCATAAACTTCCTTGTTATACATCACTGTGGGCGGTTTTCATGGTTTTGTTACACAGGACAATTTTCTAACATCTCATAAAAAACCCCCAACAACTTTGCTTATGAATAGGCAGTACAGCCACAGAGATAGCTTTTGCAACACCATATTCTGTAATTCATTTCTGTTTGTTATGGAAATCCCCACTAAGTGATTGCTGTATTTTCTTAGTGTTGATTTCAATGTACAGCAGTAGCATCAAATGACAAATCTGGGGAACACTGGCTATCCCAGAAATCCCGAAATCAGGTCTCTCTCTAGATAAATCCAACTGGTGAGTATATGGGTAGAGCTTTTGCTGTTGACAAAGGCATGGCAAATTTTGTCAGATTTTTCCCTACTACACTGAAAGGGTATGCAAAAAAGAGTAAACATACATTATCAAGGTAATCATATCTCATGTCACAATGTAAATTACATGGATGACACGGCTCTAGAATAGTTACTATAGTCAAATGTCCCTGCAAGTAGGTATGTACAAATATTTTCCATTTAGATTGTGCCCAGATTAATGGTTTGCTGTCAGATCTTACACTTAATTTTGAATAAAGAACCTAAATCCTTAGGTCAGTGTTATTTCAACTCCTGTATACCAGAATAAAAATATAAAATTTGGATAATTTGAATATGTCAGTCTCATGCTATGATTTTCTTACTTTTGCATACCTAAAGTTTACTTTTGCATAAATAAAACTAAACACAAATTTCATGAGCATTTATACAAACTTATTCTACTTACATAAACCTGGACTAGGAATAAATAATGCAGCAGAATCACATATATATTTGTGGATTTATTTTTTTTTTTTACTTTTCCGTAAAAAAAAGTAGTACTATATTAGTAGTAAGTAAAAGTACTAAATAAGTATTGCAAGAAATACAATAATGTCTGCTGGTAGGATCATAGAAGTATGTCTTTAGTGCTGTTTTGACAAACATCAAAATCCTCACTTTAAAAATGAAGTTTGCATATTGAGGACTAAGAGCATACTATTATAAACTTGACAGAAACTCTCAGTAGTCTATTAAAAATATTGGCAAAAATGCCTATTTATTTCAAGGCTTGGTTGACTTTTTTGATTAAGTATTGTATATTCAAAATAATGACAAAATATTATATTAACAGTATATCATATATAACAGTATATATAAACTATGGATGACAACAACTATATCAACAAGCCCTGAAGTGGTCCAGATTTTTTTTCTTCAACTTTCTTTGTTGAAGAAAAAATCCCATAATGGGCCAGTGGTAGCTATATCCATTGTAGTTATTTCTTCCTTACTCATTAGTTATGCTTTCAAACAATTTGAAATCATTGTTACTTTTAATCCCACCAAAACCAATGTTGAACATCCTATTTATCTATTTAAAAGAGTTTACTGAAAAGTGCATTAAGTTCTTAGACTCAATATATTTTGTGACAGTGGGTCAGACTATATATTGTTGGATGAAATGCCAAAGAGTTAAAGTTTTACATTCTAAATGTGAAAAACATGAGAACAAACATTATCAGAAAAGTAAAACCAGTGCTGTACTTTGCCGTTCGTTATTGCATCCAATCCTCTGTTTTTACAGAATTTTCAGTGACTTTCACTCCTACATAAATATATCTTCTAGATTTACTCGTAATTGTTATTTATGAAAAACAACAAACATTAGAATACCAGAAATTTATTGCAAATACAGCAGGATTTGTTTTCATGCAGGTATTAGTGAAAAGTTGCCTACATAGTTGGTTTGCTCTGTTTCATTTTCCTGTCTCTAATTTATTGTTATGAAATATGGTAAGGAGAAACTGTAAAAGTTGCTTTCCCTTTTGAATACTAAATGTGATATAGTGTTCAAGGAAAAAAAAATTTAGTTTCTAAGAGCAAAATGGTGACCCATGGCTGAGAACAAGTTTTGTTGGCTGGTACACCCCCTTAAAAACCCTTGTGGGGTTTTTATTCTGCATTGTGCAGTATGTGAGTAATATCAAAAACCCCAAAACCTTCCAGTAATATATTAAACATACTTATTACAGAAACCAAGAAAACCCAAAGAGATCAAATCTCAAGAACAATGCAAGTCTCTCTTGCAAGAAACACTGTTTAATAAATTACAAATACAGCATCATATGAAATAGATGGATAAATTCAGCTTTGCTGACTGAATTTATAAAAAAAACCCCTGCACAAATAGAGAATTTTTTGTTACCAGCTGTGATGATAGAGTTGAAATATTGCAAGAGAAAATTATTAAAGCTTTAGAAAAGGTACGTCTTTTTCTACATTAACTCTTAGAAATACATTTTATGAATGGTAAGTATTTTAGAACATCAGGGTAGGCACAATGGATGGGGCAAAACTCCATGTGTCCAGGGTAAGTTTCAACATGGGCAAACAGCAGGAAACTGAGAAAGCATAAAAAGTATAAAAAGGTTAAATACCAGGAGTTCAGATAAAACCTAGGACATCCACTGTCTCCTGTGATTTTCTGCATCAAGAATTTCTTTAATTGACTTTCGTGTCTGTGTAAATCTAATCTTTGAGTTTGTCTAAGCAATGCTTGAACTGGCATAAATATTTTGTATTCACAACATCCTGAAGTAAAGAGCTGTGCATCTTACTTATATGAAGCATAAAGAAATATCTCTTTTTTTTCACCCTGAACCTATTTCAATGAATTTGAATGTTGGAAGGGAGAGCGTATCTTTGTTCATTAGTCTACTTCTATTATTTTTTATAATTTTAATTATTATTACTTCCATTAGATACTACAGCTTAGACAAAAAATCAGCAACTCTTTGTCCATACCTGCGATAATCTATTCATGTATGGACTGAAAGCTCATCTCAGAAGCAAATTAATATTCTACTGCCATTCTGGTGAAAAGAATTTTCTTCTGCAAAAAAGTTTTGGAAGTGGAAAAAACCCCAAAACAACAAACCTTTAAAAATCCTTACTTTTGAACTAAAACAAAATTTCCAATGAAATCTGAAGCAGAGAACACATTAAAAATTTGAAATGGCCAACCGAGATTAATTGTTTTGCTTAACAATTTTCTGATTATGTCACTAAGAAAAATACAATCTTCTGCTCACAAGAAAATAACACTGATTTGTATGTCTGATTTATGGAACAAGAACTATAAACCTCTGTGCAATCAAATGATTTTGTCCTGACCATGATACAAGAAATTTTTCAAATACACAAAGGGAAGAGAAAGAAGAAACACTGAGCATGGAAAATCTCAGGTTCTTCTGCAAGAATCCCTGGATGTCCTGGATTGCATGGCAAAAACTTTCATATTTAACTAGGAATGGAGGGAAACCATAAAAGGATTATTTTGTATTTGGACGAGGAATTAAACGTATTTCAAGTGAAATTATCTGAGCTTTCTGAGTCTGCAAAACTAGACTAAAAATGTTACAAGAGCACATAATTATTTTCTCTCTTTCACATTTTTCTTACTAGACTCTTCTGTTTCACTTACTGGCCCATTTTGATAGGAACCACCTATGTACATCAAATTATTCTGGTGCCTCTGTAAAGTCTGAAAGCTGTTCTGTGCTTGTCCTGGCATAGTTCATAACCACACAGATTACATGTTTTTTTTTAAATTTATAGAAGATGTGTAGGATGGCTGCAATTCAGCAGCTGGATCCCATCCTACCTCATGTGATGGCTCTCCACTGCCCCCCACCATTCCTCAGATGAAGCGTTCCAATTGTAGTAGAGAATTAGCAGCCTAACTTGACCAGATGCGGCAAAACAGTCGGCAGAAGTCTAACTGCAATTAAAATTTTCTTATTTTGCCCCTTTGTTTTGTGTTTTTTAACCCAACTATGAATTTCCTTCTGTCAAATACACCTTTCACTTGTTCTCAGTCCACCAGAACTTCCCTCCTCCATGCTGATCCCTTTTTTCTTTGTCCCCATCCTTGCTTTGTCTTTTGAGCAGACTGTGTATGAGTTCAACTGAGGCTTTGCAATAAGCCTCAGCAAGGAAAAAAGCAAAACTATTTACGCTGTCCAAGGGGAAATGGCACGAACAGCACTGGATTCACTGACTGGTCCTTTCTTCCCATCTTGGAAGGGGTTCTTCAAAGAGCTGAAGGTTTGTGAGGCAGCAAAAGGTTCTGACCTAATTTTCCTTAGGAACCCAATTCTGGTTTCCTTAGGAACACTGGGTTCCTTAGGAACCCATCACTGCTAGCCACCTTAAACTGCTCTCATACCAGTGGAGATGCTTTAGCACTTCAAGATTAAGATTGTAGCTAAACTGAACTCTAAGTAAAGGTATTCCTCTCTCACCACTCAAAATAGAAGGAGCCTAAATAGGCTGGATCCTAACTTAAATGCATAAAGATGACAGTTGCATAAAGAAAAATGGAAAAATCTGGGTCTAGCCCTATACGTTCTGCTGAATGCAACCACATTGATGAAGGAGAACGGAAAGATGGCTTTTATTAGCTCCTCCTAATAGAGGGTGGTCCACAGCATGCACTTTCCTAAATGTGCCCCTGCCTCTGGTACAGGCAGTCAGCCCTGAACAGTTATTTGCAAGCTGTTTGAAGCAATTTTTTCAGAATTGTTAAATCTTTAACATTAATGTCTTGGGAAAGGAGATGGCAGTCCCAGCAGTGCTAGAGGTGTGCACACGTCCAAGGAGGGGCTAAGCAAGCAGAGGTAGGGCACTCATGGATATACTTTCAACACATGAAATCACAAACTAGAAGACGGATTAGGTGCAGGACTCATCCGTAAGAAAACCCAAAAAATTCTTTAAAATTTTTAGACAAGACGTTCATAACAAGAGTGTAGAGGATTTGAGGGAGGAAAAAAAAAAGACTTCTTTAAAAGAAAGTGATAGAAAAGTTCTGTGCTGGCTTATAGAGTACAGAAAACTATTTAAATAGGAAGACAGCCTTTAGGCCAGTAAGTTTGAGCTTGGGAAAAATATAACTCCTCTCGTTGTATACGCATTTACTATTTCACACACATCACCTGTATCTTCTTCCCTATTTGCCTTCAGCAAATGCCTCAAACAAGACAAAATTGAATACATTTTCTTCAGGTACACACTCATGCAGAAAAGCAACAGAGGCCTAGAAAATGATACTGAAAGCTTGCATCGCACACAGAAGATTAGTCCCATCAAATACTTCAGGAAAACAACTTCTCCCCAAAAAAGTCCCAACAAAACCACCTGATACCATTGCCAAATCATAGCTGCTTCTCATTGCATTACTGTGAAACACATCTGCAACCTTGGAATTTCTCTGACAGATTTCAAACTTCTGCCATCTACTAAGTACTGACATGTTTGAACTGCTAAAGAAAATGGATTTTTATTTTTTTCAATAATGGGAAAAGTATTTTTCACCCCTCATTTCCAAAAACAGCTGGAGGAGTTTGGCATTAATGTTCAAAAAATATCTCAACTAGTATAGGACTGCCAAATTCCACCACGAAAGGTAAAATGACTGGGAAAAAGGACAAGCCACTGAAAATCTTTTCTTAAAATGGAAACATTTGTGCAATTTCAACTCCCCCTTACAAGCATTATTATGTCCTCTGAAAGTAAAAACCCACAAAAGTTCTCTTTCAAGTGGACAGTTGGTCTATGGTCTGGTCTGAAGGCCTCTTGATTTCAGTCTTACTTAGAAAAATCAAAGGAGTTTATCTTAATGAAGACAGAGCTTAAAAACATAAGATTCTGGTTTAGTGTAAAGACTTGTCCATACCCTGCAGTTTTTAATACATGCACTTTACAAATAAATACAAACAAATTGTCTTTTGCACAAGCTTTAAAACTTTTAACTGATCCTCTTTTTTCTTCAGTCTATTTTCTGTTAGAATCTGTACAAGATGTGCCACAGGCTCAGGATTAAGAAATAATAAACCAAAAATCAACAATTACACACACACACACAAAAAATCCAACTCAATCTCCTTTCAACTTACAAAAACGTGCCTCATAGGGACAATAAAATCCATGTAATTACCTGCCGCAGGATCTGTTACTGCTTGACTGGTGATGCCAGATGGTGGTTCTTGAAGCTGGTATGTTGCATTTGTGGAGGGTGTCGTAGGGCTGGTGTTGGTGTTTGTCATGTAATGTGAAGGATATGGTGAACTATTATAATACTGTGCATATTGGCCCTGGCCAAAACTGGGATAAGAGGGATATTCCTGCAAGACAAGAAAGCAACTGAATAGTCCTTCAAAGTTTTGCTACTTTTTAGTATAAATTCCAAAATATAACTACAAACACATGTCAGACTTTGAGCATGTATTCTTCCTGGACTGGATGCTATAGGACCTAAAACTGCAAGGCAGTAAAACAATATCTAAATTGCACATAATTTAGTATGTCTTCTCACACAAGTAGTTAATTAGACACACTGTTGAAGATGTGTGAATAAGAACATCAATCTCAGACAATTAGTTCTAGAATTGGAAGACAACAAATTGAAGAAAAACATTTAGAAACCTTAGTTTAACTTGAAAGGATACTAATTTCTTTCAATAAGCTATTTAAGGGCTACATTTTTTCAGTGGATGAGAATTCTAAGTTTGCCAAGGTTTGCTGAGCTCCTATTTACAAATTTACCTGCTGTGAACTATTAAATCCAGTAGAATTTGTGAGGGAATTATTTCCTGCATATATTCCTGATGATGTTGTAAAACTGCTGCCTGAAACGAAAAATTACATACATTACTAAAACAAAGTATCGGAAAATAACTTCCATCACATGATTATATCATAAGGTTATGGCATATTTGTAATATTTCCCATATGTTGACCAATTTGGCTCTACAACATGTTAATATATGGAAAGTGATAATTCATAGTTCCTACACTGTGTGTTTCATTATCGCAATAAAAAAATTCCTTGAAATTTAGACAGGAATTTTGGAGGCACCTCAGCTCTGACTGAATATTAGGCTATCCCACCCCTTCAAATAATATCCAGCATCATAGAAGTAATAGGGGTTTCTTTACTTTTTTTGTTGAACAATAACAGCAAGCCTTGTGCCAAGAGATGCCATCTCCACTCACAAAAGCCCAGTGGCTTTGTTTCTCCTCCCACCTTTGAGAACTATGTCCTCTCCCCTTCCTGAGCCTCAGCCCCTTTTGCAGGAACAGCAAAAGCCATAACTCCCTTCTCCAGACAGCTCAGTCCAACTGCAAAGCCATTAGGATTCACTAATCGATCATACACAGCCTTGGGCTGCAAATCGTTTCTTTTTTGATAGAGTCTATTAGGCATGACACAAGAGAAAAAAAGTATCTCTGAGAAGGGAGACCCAATATTGAATTTAGCCCAGATACTGAATTACTGCCTTCATCTCCCTCCTCCTGCTTTCATGAGCCACCAAAAACAGACAGATGGGGCTCTTGTTTACTACCCAAACTGAGAAAGCTGTTCCACTAAAAGGGCAGCAACCCCCTTTCAGCTGTTTCGCCCTCACTGGTTATAACCCAGGAGTGACACAGCCATCAGCTGAGGCATA
This sequence comes from Cephalopterus ornatus, assembly GCA_013396775.1. NCBI lineage: Eukaryota > Metazoa > Chordata > Aves > Passeriformes > Cotingidae > Cephalopterus > Cephalopterus ornatus. The sequence goes on along the minus strand of VZRE01012783.1, from coordinate 348,341 downwards.
TGGGTGCATGGGGTGAAGCTACATAAGCTACCACAAAGTCTGTAATCAGGCAACCTATTGAACTTGTCCAGTAGGAGAATACCAGCCAGTGCAGGTTATTAAAGCATACAAGTTGATTACAGCCTCTCTCATCACCAAAACCTGCCTTAGTGCAAAGATATACAGATACTCTGAGAGCAAAAGCTTGCAGGTGAGCAAAGGAGACAAGGAGGGATGAAAATCAACAGGGAGACAGGCACACAAATGCACCAATCCTCTGAGGTAACCAACAAAACTCAATGAACAACCAAATTCTATGCAGAGGTTGCTCATTGGGAAAAGTGACATTTCTTGCAACTCCAAAGAGCACAGAATGCAGGTAGGGCTGCATGCTTAGTACAACCCCCTGCGGACAATTGTGAGCTATCTACTTCTTTAAATAAAAAAACTTCAAAACCAATAGGTATCCTAGGTATGAGAAGTCAGAAGGGAAAATATTTACATGCTTTGATTGCAAAAGTAACTAAAAGCACATACAAGTAAAGTCTCATACAAAAAAGGAGATGTGCAGTCCAACAGCAATAGGAGTAAAAGATGAAGCTTAAACTTAACGTGTGATAATGACTGTAAACATTTCTCTTGTATGTTCTATTAATGCAAAAAGCTCTGTGGTTGTTGATAGATGCTACTAATCCTGTGAACTAAAATCAGATTACTTCAGCAGAAGAGTTGACATCCAAGTTTAGCAGATAGTACAGATAAACAGTACTAATGAGAAAAACATGTTTTAAATTTAATTTAAAATTGGAAAACAGATGTTTTTTTTTTTATTATTATAACAAACCCCAGAGCCAAAATACAGCTGAAAAATATTTTAAATTGCAAAACTTTGAAATGCTATTTTATTTCTAATAGTGCTTTGGCTGGAAGAATGTAAGTCACTGTGTCTCTTTTTATTTCTGTAGGTATTTTTGAGTGATGCAGTAACACATTGAAACACAGGTTTTAGAGGTGCACAGTTTGAGCCACTCTAAAAAAGATATAAAAGAGATATAAAAAGGCCTCTCATAAGAAAAAAAACCCAAAGACTTTTTTTGAGGAATATGTTACCTTCTGCAGAAAATTTGGCAAATAATTTGCAAGAGCAAAGGACTAAAGTAATTACATGCCAGCCAGCATCTCTCCTTCTCAGACAAAGACACACACATACTAACTCACAGATCTCTCTCTTTCATCTCATGGTCAGCACTGGCTCCTATGGAGGAGGGGTAGGGGTCTCCTAGACCGTAACAAACATGAAGCAGGTTTCTCAGAAACAGCTCCGTGGGCCACCCAGAACTACAGGCCTAAAGTTCTTTTTAAAATATTTCAATATTGCCATTTATTTTTTAAGTATTCAGCCATAACATGGCATAGAGCTGCTGTCCTGCCTTAGCTGAACAAACACAAAAATAAGAATCACTACAAAACGCATGAGATTTACTGCCCTTAGCCAGCTACATAGCTTTAAAATGTGATAAAAGCTGTAAATTGCAGGTCAAAGGTCTATTTTGCAAAGAGCTCTGACCCACATTAAAGCTTGGGAATCCCAGCCAGCGTCGGAAGGCTGATGGACCCTGCTGGGACTAGGGCGCAGGCTCCAGGCACGGGGCTTGCCCCTGTGCCGCTGCCGCGAGGCGTGGGGTGCTGTCCTCTCCTGTGTATTGGCCCCAGGAGTCCATTTGCTTTCCTGGCTCAGTCTCCTTGCCATGGGCTATGTCTATCATCAGGGTACAATGTATGTGGCAGAAGTTTAGTACAGCTCTCCTGGGAAAGCCTAAGACGGCCAGATGGGCTATTTAAACTCAAGGTTTCTTCCGTTTGCTTGCAGTGCTTAAAAATCCTTGGCAAACTCTCCCTTGTTGTCCTAGTAACTGGTTAGCCATCCAGCACAATATTTTTATATTGTATAATAATAACCAAATACCTTAACGTTTACTTTTTTATGGTTGATTTCCCAAACCAATTGGATAGTTAATCATCACAGTCTTGGTAACTAAAACAATGCTGGTGCTCATCACAGGTATCCTACCCTCCCAGCAGTAGGATACTCGACTGCAGGGTAAAAGCCATCTTTTATCACAATCAAAGGATACTCAAATAAGACAGTTGCAAATGGAGGTCTTTCCTTGCCGCTCCCCCCAGTCCTTCTCCACTCCATTTATCCTCACTAAGCAATCCTTATAACTCTACCAATACAGGAACAACGGCCCATTCCCACAGCCATTAGTCATGCAAGTGGTCTTTCAACATCTATGAAGGAACTTATGTGAAAAACAGCTTAAAGAACACACTCGTTAAGTAAGGGTGGGGGGAGCAGAGAGATGGGGGTGGCAGAACTGCCTGAGGCCTCTTCCCCCCCCTCCATGCACCCCCTGTTCCAGGGATGATAAATTTCTAGCGAACAAAAACCCAATTACCAGAATAACCTTAGCACGGAGTCACAAGCAGTGATTCTCCTTATAATTTTCAAAAGTTGGCAGTCTCTCCCTGCACTATTGTTCGGTGACTAATCATGCTGTAATTTCAGCAGGGTCAGGAAAAGCACTGGATTTAATTGGCTGCACACGCACTGCGAGGCAGAGTCTCTACATTGCAGGAAGACATTCACCCCAGGGAGAGGAACCAGAGTTAACTCCAAAGCTTTCAAGCACGAGGTAACCCCAGTCAGGGAACACGAGCATGACAACTGCAAGGCCACTAGGAAATCCCCTTTACTGCAGGCAAGAACGCAGGGCCCCAAGCGCGCTGTCATGTAACGCATGGTTGTGAAGTAGGTTGTGGGATCCATTATCTCCATTTAGCAGCTCAGCAGCTGCACGCAGGAGATGAAGAATGGCTGTTGCAGGCTATGACAAGGCTGAGGCTGCAGCCTGCCCATATAGTGCTAGAGGGGAAAGGAGAAGAAACTCATTTTCCTCTCTGGAGGTTTCTGCACAAACAACTGAACAGCAGCAGCACTAACACTGTCTTCTGACGTGAGAATAAATTTTGTCTTTTGAAACTATGAATAGGTTCTCCTTCCAAAATTAAACAAGGAAAGGGAAACAAATGTTACTGTTTACTATTAAACAGCTGTTCAATCTAAAGGAAGAATTAAGTCAATTTAAAGTTATTTCAAATACAAAAGTTAGCCAGATGAAAACATAAAAAAGACATATATTTTCTCATGTATAGTATAGATGAATACTGTCCAATATTTAACTGCAAGAAAGACCTGTTTAGCGATGTGATTCTTTTCTACTTAGCAACTAACAGCTCCACAAATATTTTCATCTGAAATGTTCTATTCTTATGGTCTCTAAGGTTTCTGTAGAAGACCAGTCCTTCCCTCACCCACACATTGTGCTGTTTATGAGTACAACAGAAAGAACATACACACCACAGGGACCACCCAACTCTGACCTATGGTTCTTCTGCCCCAGCCAGACTGTCAGTGATCTGTTGAGTTCCACAGGTGGGCAGCTCACAGCCCAACCACGGCACAGCTGGAGCAGAACCCAGGCTCAGACCCCCTCCTCCCTCAGCCCTGCAGACAATAGCATAATGAAATCAATGCCTCCAACCCTCTTCTTGTTAGAGCTTCACAATTGGGTCATCATTAACACATTTCTTTTTGCAGAATATTTTTAGATGCTTGGTTTTCAATGTGTACAGCTGAAATGCTTTCCAAGATGTTACTGTTCCATCTCTCGACAACTGACACCCTTTCCTAAGCTTGACAGTTCTGATCTTCCACACATTTTGCATATTTCAGAAAACAAAACAATACCTTTTACGGCAGACCTCTATGCAGTCCATTGACTGAGTCCTAGCTCTGTTCTACTAATGCCAACATTCACTTACTTCTAATACTTTCCAACAAACACTCTCTCACATTACCCCACGCTGCTCCCCCTTTCCTCCCTCTATCCAATGAGTTTCCCACAGACATCTGCAAAACTACTACTTCACTGTCCTGCCTAAAATCCTGTTTTATTGATGTCCCTCTCCTCTGTATCTTACAAAAAACAACTTCAGAGCTGTTAGACAACCAATATGGGGTGCCGACTGTTTATTATCGCTAAACAGTGTCAGCTTTATTGTTACATTAGGCCCTTCTAGCCTGTGTGTTTTATTTTAGTCTACAACTTCCATACGACATACTTGGCTGTATAGGTTAGCACAAGAGGATCCTCTGTATATGACTGTGGCATGAAGGCACTACTGCAACAGAAATTATAGGCAACACAGACATGATTTTTCAACAACACTATTTCCATGAATTATCAGTTCCTTAAAAGCTGAAATGTTCGTCCAGAAATTCCTTGTGGCTGCTGCTGGCAAGTATTTTGAGCTCTCTCCTACAGAGAGGTTGGATTTTTTGGGAGGGTGGGCAGGTATGGGTTTGTTGTTTGAGGTTTTTGTGCAGCTATCTGCAGAAAGCAAAACCAATAACCTGCTTATGGTTGTGTTTACACTGATGAGTAGAAGATCATCATTATTCAGCATGTAGACGAAAATTTGCACACTACTCTGATTCTATCCTTTTTACTTATCACAGCACACTACAATTCATCAATACTTCAGACATCAGATGGTCACTTCTACCCTACAGAGCTACTCAACACACAGTTCAAAAAGGGATTAAAAAAAAAAAAAGCCACAACAAAAAACATCTCTTTTGTATCTGAGAAAAGGATTGGATCAATATACCTTTAAAGTTGTGGAACAAAAACAAAACCTCATTCGCTTTGTCTCTGAAAGCACTTCTGCCTCAAGACATTTCATGGAGTGTTTACCTGATGGCACACAGTTTAAATTGAGCTTAATAATAATAAAGAAAGGTGCTTAACTTAAAAAAAAATGTGGTCCAATTCTGTGAGTGATCACATATTTCAACAATTCTAAAATCTGCAAGACATTCAATTTCTACTGGGGTGAAAAGGCCTGGCAGCAGACATCCAAAATTAGCTATATCTGGTAAACAAAGATTTTTTAAAATATCACTTAAAGTGGTGCTAAGTCCAGAACCAGGCACACCCAGTGACTTCTTGATACAGAAGGGGGAAAAAGAATTGTGAGAACAAGGTGGAAAGATACTAAGTAAACTAAACAGGCAAGAAAGGCTACAAAATATAATTGATAATAATAGCCTGAACATAAAAAGACTTACAGCTTTTAAATAGACTTCAAAGAAACAGACTTCAATCATTACTTAGCCACCTCCACAGCTGCAGTAGGTATTTTTATCTTCTTGTCCCTTCTCGAACACGCTCAGGTATCAAATTATATTTGGCACTTCCTAAATCCATAATCCTGACAAGTTTTCCAGGACTTGCTTTGTCTCATTCACTATTTGCTAAACTACTGCTATTTGGAGATACATTTTTATTGTAATAACACTAGAACACTTCAGTACTTAAAATTTAATGAAGGAAAGGATCTTACAAACTGCTGAGATCCGATCTGTCACTGCTTTCATCAAAGGCAGTCATCATTTGTGCTCCAACTGCAGTAACATCAGAGGTAAGTGCTCAAGCAAACATACATTTTTATTCCAGGAATGTAATGAAATAAGGAGAAAAAGAAACCCACCACAGCGTTAACTGTATCTAATTAATGGTAATATCTGTTTATACAGACCTTGCATCTGGTAGCTATAGGGAGCCTGTCCAGGTTGAGGTGCGCTAAAGCTGGCGCCGTAGCTTAGAAATCCTGTCTGTCCAGGTGACTGTGACTGTGCCAATCCACCTTCTGTCTTGATGCCTGCCCACAATGCACCTAAATCAGTTAGTGACAGCAAATCTATTTGTTCATATTCAAACAGGGATGGAAAATAAAATCACTTAATTCACAGCAATTTTAACATACAACTACTATTGCTTGCATGAGAGAACAAATATCGAGAGCATGCACAAACGAACAGGGAAAGGGCAGTCTAAAAGCACACGAAAACTGAAGTTCACCAGGGAGAGGTTAAATTCAAAACTGTGTTTCCAATAACTGCAAAAGAAATTTATACATGAACAGGAAGTTGCATTATTCCCTTTTACCTTTCCTGCCAGAGGCAAACTTTTCCATATATTCATGATATTACACAGAGGTAGATTAGCAACTTTATATGATTTTAATGAAACATAGCATACCCAAGCTCTCCTGCCATCTACCCATTAACGACATAATTAGGATTTGGATTGTATAATATTCCTACATGAAAATTATACAGCTCCTAGTTCTCCTTAATTTCTAAGGAATTAGAAGCGGATAAAGAGAACTAGCAGTATTAAGTGTAATGATGATTTTTCAAAGCTAATTAAACACTATAGGAGGTATTCCATCTTTTAACAAATAAACACCTAATAGACACGAATTATTCCTGAAGCAACTTCCCAAACTGGGAAAAAATAGCAGAGAAGCATTAATCTGCACTGACAGGGAAATCCATTACACATCACATTACTCTCTCTCTCCTAAATTTAATTATAAAAGAATCCAAAGCCCGGCCAATAATGACTTGCTGCCCAAGTTCAGTGATTCTTCCCCCAATTTGTAAGGCAACAAGCAAGTAAATATCAGCAAGTAAAATACTGAGGAAATGCACACAGTTTAGTTTGTCTCTTAGTTTTAATTATAAGGTTGTCCCAACATGAACCATCATTTAAAAATAATTATAGCAAAAGCAATGGAAAAGTGATACAATATTCTTAGGTTTCACTGTGGCATCAGTGATACCTCATTGTTCAGAAACCACCAATATTTGAACTGAATTATCTAAGTGTGAATTAGTAACATTCCTTTGAAAATTACTGTTAATCTAAGTCCATTTCCTGGTTGGATTTTTTTAAACAATATTCAACACTGTTTGAAGGTAGGAAAGGGCTGAGAAGTTACTATGTTTGCAAAACTTCAATACCTCCCTGTATACAAACAGCAGCATATTTTCTCCCATCTAAATAATTGTTTTTCAACTGCTGTCATTATTTACCCTTAATTCCTTCTGCCAGACCTGCTAACTGCCAGACTATCCCCGTTTGCTTGTTTTTCCCTGATGCTTACTTACTTCTTCTGTTTCATGTTACAATAAAGTGTCCCAACGACAAATTTGACACCTCATTTTCAAGGGGAAACTCCTGCTATGGATGACTTGGTATCAATGATCCTTATTTGCTCTCTGTTTAAGGACTTTTGAAATGCTGATTAAATATTTCTAAGAGAAAGTTTAACTAAATCAAGAATTAAATTTGTAGTCTAAATTTTTTTAACAGTGTGATTTAATTCTCCATCTCAGACCAAGTGGGAGGAGACCATCAAAGGCAGCAGCAGGAGGATGCCACTTGAGTGAAGACAACTTGGCACTGATATGCCCTTTTGCAAACTTCCATGCTATGAAGAGCCTTTCATCTCTTCCCACCTGCTCTCATCCTGAAGGCCTTCACTCATCAAACCTTGATGCTCCCTTCTTTTCCCAAGTCTAACGTATGCAAGGAAGTGGGAAGGGAGAGTGAGAAAACTCAAGGGGACTGCCAGGATCTGGAAAGTAAAGAAGTTGGTAAGCAAAGCCTTTGCTAGAAGTTGCTGCTGGAGCAGGCAGGAGGAAAGAGTTTCAGGAAATTCTCCAACCTCCTCAGGGGCTTTGCAGATGAAGCAGAGCCAGGAGCCCCTGGGCAGCAGCTGTCAATGGCATTCTCCTCCACCCCCCTTCCTGCCTGCATGGCTGCACCGCTGTGGAGGTGGGGAAGTGGAAAAATGAAGAGGATAGAGGTGCATTTGAGACAGCACCTTCCCAAACTTTGCCCTAGAGAGAAAACTTGAGAAAGGCTGATACGGGAATTCATGAATACTTTTTCTTCAAGTAGACCCAGAGTAAAGAAACAAAAAGAAAGAGGCCCCCTGCTCAATTCAGTTTTTTCTTTCACATATGTCATAAGTCTTCTCTCTTTATACCTGATGGAAGTGGAAGATTTCTGCCTGGATGAAAGAAAGGCAAGACAGAGGGTACATGAGGCCTAGGCTGCAGACCAAAGAGGAGAATCTTGACTCTAAGTAAGGTTTCAGTTCTTTCCTGTTGCAAATAAGCATCCCAATGCTTCCTGCATAATTTAATTTGGGAGCATAGATTATATGATGCGCCTTAAATATGCAAAAAATATATGTGATGTTAGGTCCTAAAAATTTTTAATACTTTCTTGCTTTTAAATATTGCTCCAATAAAGTACATCAGTAAGAAGCACCTTAATCCCAGCCACAAATCACTGTTTGAAAAGAATAAAACATGTAAAAATTCGCTTTGCTTAGGAACTGAGCATTTCAGTGGTCAAAAGCAGCTCTGCAATGTAAAACGTTAGGCAAAATTATGTGAAGTCCTAGGCATGGGGGATGGAGTAGGCAAGAAAACAAAACAAAACAAAAGAGCAGGCAGGCATGTTAACCCCTGAGAGCAGTTGCCAAGTAAAGCAACTCTCAATTACAGCTCCGACGACAGTGAGACAGCTAAACTCAAGTAGTGAAATCAAGGCCTGGCTGAGATCAGTGGGAATTTTAGAGTTGACTTCAGTGAGGTCAGGATTTCATCCAGAGGAACCAAGCAAAAAAACAAAAAAGTCAGTGTTTGGGCTGCCCAAGCTCCACAATCACCTAAGTATGAACATGAAGTGTCTGCAGGAGAAACAGGTCAAAAAAAGCATGGTGGGGAAAGGGGTCGTCTGTTATCACCTCACCAGATCCAGATGGAATTAGCAGACAAGCTCTCATCAGCAACAGGAGCTTTTGTGTGTGTGTATGTGTAAGACTCCCCATCTGCATAATGTACGCTTAAAATACGTGGATTTGAACTGAAACACCCAATTTACGTTTAGAACCATATTTTAAAGTAAGGGGAAATAATAAGGTATTTCTTTTACCGATTGCTCACAATAGTCTGCTATAGGATATACTTGAGATCCAGTGGATTTCAACTTCCAGATTTCAGGATGAAAGATTCACCAGTTTTGCACTTAAAACTTTCAACAATTTTAAACAGAACAGCTTTTATGATGACTTCTGTCGTTTTTGTATAAAACTTACATTATCTGAACGTATCTTTACTTAATGTATCTTTACTGCTCAAAGCATGTGGATTGTATATTTTAAATATATTCCCCCAGAGGAATATCAGGCGTATTTTCTAATAATGCATCCTCGCTGCTGCACTGCTATGTGGTCTGCCAGCAGACAGTCTGGCAGGAAAATGGTCTCACCCACAGCAGCTTGTTTTTAAATTAAACTTTTTTGGAAATATTTGCTACTTAGTACTATCTCCTTCATCAGGCAGACAGAGATTTTGTGTCAATTTACCTCAATTTTCACCTCCAGGGATTTTTAAAACACTGGAAAGAGAGATTATTTTTTTTTGGGGGGGGATCCTTTCGAATCAGTTTTTTGCCTGCTGAAAATCAGCACAGCTTCATGGATTCATCTGGATTCCAGTGATCTCTACCAGCTGAAATTCAGACCTTTATATACCAATGTAATTAGAGAGCTCCTCAGCAAGGCACCAGGCACCATGCCTGTCTAATGGAAACCCAAGGATCTCTTTTCTCATTTCAGTGCTGTTTTTTTGATACCACCAACAAAAAGCTAATGAACCTCTGTCCCTGATCCCAAAATGGATTCATCCTCTTGAGTACTTTCTTAGCTCTTTAATACATAAATTAAGCATCACTCATTCCAATGTGGGGAAATTACCAGTCTTCCACAAGAAATTCTCTAGAGCACAGCTTTCTCACTAAGTACTAACACAAGGGTCACGTAATCTTGATCTAAAGAATATTTACCTCAGGAAAAAAATAACACGGACTTGATTTCTTACCATATGAAGGGATTCCATAGGGTTGGCCGGGCTGGGGGTAAGTGGCATAAGCTGTAGCTTGTTGCATTCCCGTTGTAAACTGCGTCTGCCCATATGCAGCCATCGTTTGTGAAGAGGGGGTAGGAAGAATATGTGGGTAGGGCCTGCTATTGATTACAAATGACAGAAAATAAGACAGACACTGCATTAGACAGACATGCATGTACTTATTTTTAGTCTTAATATAATCCTGCTACTTCATTAACACATAATCATAGGCCATGCTAGACAACAGAAACTATAAGACAAAGACAAAACAACAATAAGAAATCAATAATAAAAGAATAAGTAAAATAAGACCTTATAGATATTTTTCTAATATATTCTTATAATTTAAAAAAAACCAACATGTATTTTTCCCTAGAAGCTGCTGTGGTTTAAATTATGGCTTAACAGATGGACCCAATTATTATTTTATATGATGTTAAAATCTGGCTATTTCAGTTATTATTATTACTAGTACTATTATTATTTTAAAAAGATATCATACTTGGAAGGGTAAATCTGTGGTGGGGAGAACTGGTGTGTTTGTCTTGGGCTGAAACCACTGCTTCCAATTGCTGCACCAAGGAGAAAAGAAAGCACACAGAAGTGTAAATACACACACCAAAGATAAATATTATTTTTCCTAATAGAATTTCAGAGTATTAACAAGAGTTTAATTAAATTCAAATATCATTGATACCTTAGATAGAAAATAATATTTTATCAGGAACTACACAAGAATGCTTAACATTAAAATCTTGATTGCAAATCTCAAATACTAAATTGCCCCTTTGTACAACTCCTGAGCGATAGTTTATTCTCTGGCTGCACACAGACAACATTTTCAATGCAAACAACCTATTTCCTAATGGAAACATTTCCCTTCATATTTTCAAAGGGTTGTTGATATCTCAAGTGCAACATTTTATTAACTTTTAGAATTTTTAAGACCTACATTTTATGAAGGAGCTTTATGCGTGCCTCGATTGAAAACACATGGCCAGCTTCAGAGCACGTGCCTCTTTCTTAAAAAAAAAAAAAAATCCTGATACAGACTATGTATTACCGTATTACACTTCCTTCTATTTTCCTCCATCTTATCTGCTTTCCAAAATGCTTTCAGACCTTCAAATCAGCCAGTTTTGCATAAAGACATACAAGGTGTAGATGTTGTTAGTGAAACACTCAGGCTGAGGAGGCTGCACGGCGAGCTGCTCCCCTGGCAGCCCCGCGCTGCTGACACAGAGCCTTACACCAACCCAGCCCCATTACTCTCAGTATTTTTGGGTGCTGCTGGGAGTGTGGCGGGTGTGCTGGCATACTCTGCTCAGGGCGTTATTTTTGGGAACCCTTCCCTCTCTGGTTACTGTTTGGGTGTCACTTCTCCTTTAGGTCCCAAGGTGGGTTTGGAAGCCTTTGCCAGGAAGGGGTCAGCGGCAGGTTATGAGACTACTGTAAAATCAGACAGCCAGAGAAACAACAGGCCCTATTGCTAAGTACTTGGAAATAAACAAGGCACGCATAATTACCCTTTGCCAGCTACCCCTTTCCTGGCCAGCTACAGGGAAAATCCATCATCTTTATACTCCAGGAGTGCTCATGAAGCATATAGGGAAGCAAGGAACCTCTTTCTGTGCCTTCCACGCCCGATAATTTTTATTTTCTGTGGTCTGTGAGGCTGCAGACTTGTCAAATGTTACAGTCCAACCTTTAGTCTGATCACCACAGACGTACATAACTAAACACGCTGTTTCTTCTTCTTTCAGAGAACAAAAATACTCTAGAAAATCTTTTGGGGGGCTTTCAGGTTTGATGCTTTCATATTCAACAGCTTGTGCAGAAAATTGAGGCTGTGACAAGACTGGGAAAGGGCTAGCTACTTGCAGCCTGACTGGTTGATAGATGTCAAACTTTGCTTCTATAGAAATATAATCCCACAATCTAGTATTAGATCCCTTTTTAATTTGATTTACACCATAAAAACTATGTGCTAGAAATACCACAGTTAGCCCACAGGCAGGCAAAACTGTGAAAACACCTCAGGTTGTTCTCACAGTGCTTGTCTCCTCTATGTCAGAAGCTATGATGCATTTGGCTTCCAGGAAGAAAAGAAGCTTGACAAAAGAATGAATACCTTTGTAATAATGAGTTACAATAAATGAGGAAGACCTATGCCTCAATTACAATACTAATCACAAGAGGTATGTATGTTTACTCCCAGAAAAGAGTAATTACTCTGGGCCAGAATACTCCCTAGTGAGACTCCCACCAAACATATCAATGGGCATTAATAAGCCTCATACTGTAAAGCTCCTTGTGCAAGGAAAACTCCTGTTAACTTCCACTTAGATGAACAGAAATAGGCAAGAGCTGGAAAATGCACACAGCTTTTTAACGGATGTGTACAGGTTCAGACCACGTGGGATAAGAAAATAGTAAATCAAAAAATGCTGAGCTTAAGACCTTTGTTTATTCCTTACCTGATCCTGAGAAATTGTCTAAAGACCCGTCCGTGGCAGTAGTAGTAGCAATCTCACTGCTGTTCATTGGTTCTGTTTTAACTATAGAAATATAAACAAGGGATATTCTATATGCACCTAATATTTTTGCATGCTCATGCACACACACTCACTACAGACACAAACTCAATAAAACAAAAATCTGCAAAAAATGTTTTAAATCATGGCTATCGATATTTTGCATTTTATGTATTTGTGCATACAAACAATGCAAAGTACTGGCAGCTATGATTTACACATACATATAAGATGATCAAGAGGGTTATTTCTGTCCCCAAGGAATAAGAGCCACTGTAACAAACCAGAAGTCCCCATGCAACTCTCTGCACCTGTCCTGATTCCTCTTAATCCTGCAGACCCAACAATAAGGGTCCACATTTAGATCAAGTCACACGGCATTTACAGGCTTGAAAGACAGCAAGTTGAATAAGTCAAAAAATGAAATAATTTTTAAATGGTTTTCACTGAGGGCTGCTCAAATTTTGTTTCCATTCAAGTAAATTTTCAGAGGAAAATTAAGAATTTGTTATGAAATAAAACACTTTCCTCATGGTGGATTTCTCCTCTCAAAATGAAAACAAACTTTATACTCAATGACCCTGAATAAACAAAGTGGACATAGTCCTCACCAGATACTTCAAAGAATGCTTTTACATTTTATTCCCTCTGCATCCACAACCCAACACGGCTATCAGAGAATAAAAAAGAATGAAATCAAGAGAGATTATCTCCTGGCTCATGCTTATTCATAATTAATAATTAATTAATTACTTTTAATAAAGCCTCAAGTAAATAAACAATTTCTGTTTCCATTGCTTCAGTGCAAACTCTGCAATGACAGTATCCTGATCCTTAGAGCAAGGATGGGACTGACGTGCCATGGATGTAAAATAGGCACAATCCCTACTCCCAGGGTGTTAGCAGATCAGCATGGCAATCTCTCAAATCCATTTTTATACACTTAAATTTTGGAGATACAGCACACCAAAAGCAACCGAGGATGATGTTTCAGAAAACAATGGAGCTGATCTTACTATCAACTTCCCCCCACACACACCCTTTCGCTCTTGTTGACACACACAGACGCCACTTCCCACACACTGGTGCGTGTGCATACCTGACCTTTCAGCGAGGCAGTTCTGTAACACTGTGGAAAGTAAATCTGAGAAATCCAAGGTAAACTGCACCCCATTTGACATGTAAAGCCTTAACATCATCATACAGGCATATATCTGTGCATGTATGTTTGTCTATATATATGCATTCAGGTATACCATCACTAGCAAAAACCTTTTGGTACCAGGTTTGGAAAGGGTGAGGCAGAGGCACTTCCCTCTTTTGACAAAAGACCTTTCCTTTCATTGCCAACCCGAATTTTCATTTCTGCATGTCTATTTCCTTCATCAAACCTTATCCATGAGATTAAAAAGCAATCTTTCAAGATTTTACTAATCGCCTACTGTTTTCTTTTGACTCGTGTGCAGAATTTTTTCTGCTAACTTGGGAAGTCAGAACTTAGTTCAGCACAAAACTTCTCTACGTCTGCATTAACAAGCAGTGTATCCCAGCAAGAAAAGTGTCGTGCAGTGAAATGGTTGGTGCAGAGGGTCCAGTTTCTATAGGTTAGGCATTTTTGAGGCGGGTTATTCAGCTGGAGAGTATTAGCTGCACTTCTGCACCTTTTTTGAAAGAAGTGAAGTCCAAGAGACTCCACAAGGTAAAGTAACATGATAAGAAACGGTGGCCAAGAGGTTCACTTCAAAAGTGCACTCATGATCTGAATGGTAACTCTGATACAAAGGTATTTCTTCAAAACACAGCATATAAATTATCCACTATCCATTTAATAACTAAATAGTCAAAGTCTAATATAAGATAGAATAAAACATTTATTGCAAAGTGTCTATAACAAGAAATTTTTCAGAAACTACCAGACTTTTACAGGATGTTTTACAGTTCGTCAATCTAGATATGAAGAATTATAGCATCTACATTATCTTCTGCTTTTTCTTAGAACTACATTTTTCACAATTACATTTTACCGATTAATACTTCTCTCATAGACTACAACTTTCACCAAAATCTGAAAGTCTTCTGAACCTAATTTCCCTAATGTAATTATACTTTTGGAAATAGCAATGAAAGGTGCTTTCCTCTATAGCTGACAGTTGTGCTGGGGAAAAAGAGAGGAAGATAAGACCGATCAACCTAAATTGGAGTAGAGGGTGGGAATTTTCAGTATATGCTTTCTCCAAACACTTCCTCTTCTCTACTGCAGAAATAATATTCCAAATTCCTCACTTTTGGATAACTGCAAATTAGCAGTCCAAGGACTACACTGAACTGCCTCACACAACATAGAGAAGTATAGCATCAGTTGTTTTAGATAAAAGCATCCCTGCCAAGAAGGACTTGGGAGTGCTGGTAGATGAGAGGCTGGACATGAGCCAGCAATGTACACTTGCAGCCCAGGAAGCCAAGCATGCCCTGGGCTGCATCAAAAGCAGCGTGGATAAGAGTGAGGGAGAGGATTTTGTCCCTTTACTCTGCTCTCTGAGACACTGCCTAGAGTACTGCATCCAGCTCTGGGGCCCCTGGCACTGAAAGGACATGGACCTGTTAGAGCCAGTCCAGAGGAGGGCAACCAAGATGAACAGAGGGATGGAGCACCTCTCCTACAAGGAGAGACTGAGAGAATTGGGATTGTTCCACCTGGAAAAGAGAAGACTTAGGGGTGACCTAATTGAGGCCTTCCAGTACCTGAAAGGAGCGTATAAGAAAGATGGAGATGGACTTTTTACAAGGGCTTGTAGTGATAAGACAAAAGGGAATGGCTTCAAACTGGTAGAGGGTAGATTTAAATTAGACATTAGGAAGAAATTATTTACTGTGAGGGTGGTAAGGTACTGGAACAGGTGGCCCAGAGAACTTCTGGATGCCCCAGCTCAGGAAGTTTTCAAGGCCAGGTTGGATGGGGCTCTGAGCCTCCTGGTCTAATTAAAGCTGTCTCTGCCCAAGGCAGTGGAGCTGGAACTAGATGATCTTTAAGGTCCCTTCCAACTCAAACCATTCTATGATTCTTTCTAAGTGGATGTAAATGCTTCTCTTGCCGTAGTTTTAAAAGCCTTCTTTATGAGTCTTTACACCTACCCAGATCCTTGTTCAAGATATCATTTTTGGAAAAACCTCATCAAAATGGAATTCCAGTCTCTACGACTCATAAGCAATACTTCAGTGCAACATTCAGTTCATAACTCAATGCTGTTTACTAGACATACTAATTTTGAAGATAGAGGAAAACATATGAAATACAAGTGCCTTCTTCATGAAAATTAATTTAGTTGCTGACTGAGGTGTTCACAAATTTTTCATAAAAACTTTTCCTTATGTCTCCTCTCTCAGCTGTTGTATCTCCAGAATATAAAAAACCCAGCATATAAGAAAGGATGTTCACATTATTCCTAATCTGGATACCCATTACTTAGGTGATTATAAATATGTCATCTTTAGGAACAGCTAAGACCTTAACAAACTTTTGTGTTGCAGATAGTTGGGAATTGAATAAAAATGGATAGGGAGTGAGAAGCTCTCCACTCTCCAGGCATTTCAATCAAAATGCCTGAAAATTACTGCATATTTCCTTTTATTAGCCTAAGCACATTTCAAGAGAATGAAAGCTTGCTATACAAAAAAATAAACTGAGAAGAACAGCCATGGGGGTTACCTTTTGGAAATATTTACCTTGTGTATTCTTACTGCAAAGGAAAGGTCTCTAATTTGTCCAAGACAAAAAGTGACCTGCAGTAGAGCATATTTCATCCCAGAATCAGGGGGAAAGAGAGCTGCAAAGGGACTGCCTAAGGTTACAAGTCTCACAGTCTATCCCAGTAGCACATCAGTAATCCATGTCTATCATGAGAGACGTGGAGCTGTCCAAGGAAGCCAGGCTTTGGATGGGCATGGATCTGGCCCTGTCGCACACTGCTTAAGCATGCTCTGGATTTCAGCTCTTCACATTTTCCATGACAATTAACATTTCTGCAACATGTCATAAGCTTTCAAAAGATGACACTGGGAAATGAGTGGGAATATTTCCACATCTACACAGCACACATTGCAAGCTTGCCAGTAACTGCCAACACCATGCTCAGTTGTGGCAGACACCAGGAAGTGACACAGGAGAGTTCTGATTTCTGCCGCTCCTTTATCAAAACTGACTTTTACACAGGAGCAGAATCATCAGACTTGAATTCTAGGGACAGACTCTGATTCAGCAATGTACCACTAAGTTTTAGTGCCAGCAAAATCACTCATGTGATTATCAATAAAAAGTTCAAGGAGAAATCTAATGTATTCTTAATCTGCAGCAAAAATGCAATGTTTATTTAGAACTACCGATATAATTTTGGTTTATATACTAAGGAGCTTAAGAAGCTATGTCAACAGAGAGATATTTTTCCTCCTTATTTTTCTTTTCTAGTAATTTGTGAGATTCTAAAAAACAACAGTTAAGAAAAAACTCTGTAGGAAAAAAACCCACAATATGATAATAGAAAAAAATAGGAGTAGCAGATAATAACACAAATGTTAGCTTGGAGGAAAAAAAAGCACAAAAATTCAGAGCTAGCATAACTGCTGATCTAATATTATATTGATTGTCAAGATATTTCTTCTTAAGACACTCAGAGACTGCAAGTGCAACATGGTGTTTAGTCAGACATATTGCAAAAGGTGGCTAAAAATTACTTACACTGTAGTTTCTGAACTCTACCGAAAAAGAGAATTTCAGACCAGAACCCACAAGTTCATGTGGCTCATTGGCCAAGTAACAACTTTCTTAGTTCACAGCTTGTCATGCAGTTTCTGGTGTATAAATAAGTGAAGTGTGCTATGAGGAATGAGATGCTGGCTATTTTAAATATGGATTTAGAGACCTAATATTTGGCCACTTCTAACACAGAAGTTGTAGGAATACCTCACAAAGATTGCACCTTCAAGCATGCAAAAGGCAAGGTTTTTAAATATCTTTCTAAAATTGCTTTTATTACCTGAAATACATATAAGGCTTGGTCTACTGAACTAGTCTTTTTTAACAGCTACGCCATATACATTAAATCAGAATAGATAATTGCCACTAACAATGAGACAAAAATTCTTCCTTGAATCTCTAAGCTGATTATATTTTCCACTATTTTATCCAAACACTTCTCTGATAATCTTGCAATTATAAATACATTACTGAAGGTTACTGAAGGTTACGGGTTACTCAATTATACTAATTCCTATCCAGGAATTCTCTCTTTTTATCACAGATTATCAAATCATCAGTTCCTGACCATGAAACCTGATAAACTTACTTGTTCCTGCTTCTCAAAGCAGAGAACTCTTCCTGAATGTCATTGTCTGGAAGCTACCAGAAGGTAATTTCCAGCCTAAATTTATGTTTAGTTTTCAAAGAAAGTCCCTGCTCAAAGCAGCACATTCTAGTTCAAGCCCAGACTGTTTCCTGCTCTCCCCTCCTCTGATGTGAGAGGCTTCAAAAATTCTGTAGTATTTGGGCTGTGGCTAACACCTAGCTTTCACTGCACACAGCCCCATTACCCTCATCTTCCTCTTATATTATTCATTACAGCTGAGAGCTTTAATGTCATTGTACCTGCTCATCTAGCAGTAAAAACCTTAAATTTACAAAGAAAATCTGGGTAGGGACAAGGTTTGACTATTTGTAGCTGCTAATAAAGATTCAGCTTGGATATTCATCTGACAAGTACAATCATGGGTTAAAATAGTCTCATTAACCGCCTTTAGGAGATGAGTATATCTGAGTCAAACTAATGTTCTTATCCCTTCACACTCACGTGTTCAATTATACCAAATGTTTGTATCTCTCCTGTCTAAATGGAGGCAGCATGTATCCAGAAACAATCCTTTTAGAGGTGTCATGGAGCATTTCCTTTTCTTTTTTCTCCCTCTTCTCTAATGGGAATTTGGCCACGCACACGTTTAGCAGTTTGCAGTGTTCCTGTACAATATTTATATTCTGTTACCACAGCCAGACAGAATAATCACAAAACATCATTAATGGCCCAGTCATTAATGCCAAAGAAGGTTGTCTTCAGCTACCTTCTGGGAACACAAAGGTCTTCAAGTGAACAAGAGAGCGGCGTGGAGAAGTCAAGCCCACACTGCTATTTAGGTGTACAAGACACAAGACTAAGTCATGTGAAGTCTATTCTGAAGATAGGAGCGGAATGACAAAGCAGGTGGGACTTTTCACAACTGGGAAACAATATACTCTACTTCTGGCCAGGGTATGAACTCCAGGTCTGAAAGACTTAAAGCCAAATTCACTTGGACAAAGAGGGACAGTCCTAGCTTCCATTACCCTCCACCCAGCAGCAGAAAATTCCCTGGATTATTTCATCAAACCAGGTGGCACAGGTACTTCACTCACTGAGTAGGGGTCAGATGACACCACTAACCATGAAGTGTATCAAAGTTTCATTTTTTTAATCTACCTGTGCCAAGCAAAAACCCTCAGAAGATTACGAGATGCAAATACAAATGCTAAATCATCGAGTCACAAGGCTATGAAGTTGCTAAGGCGTTTCAAATACCACCCTACTAAAGTGTGATCTTTAACTGAGATGTTCTACTTCTGTTCCCTGGACTTTCTGCTGGTGCACGCTGGGCTGGGGCTGGATTTCCATCTCATCTGTATTACCGGCCAGGCATATAACATACAACATTTCATATGACATTTGTGCATGCAACCACACAATTGCATGCCTGCATATCGTGCGTAACAGGCTGGTCCCACTGGAAGGACACCATACCTAGCACGACGCATTGCAGTTACAGTTTTCAGTAAAGTAGTGAACATCTTCACAGGTCCTTGACATTCCTCAGGCTGTGCAGAGCCACTGTGCACATGGGGCTCTGTGACGCTCAGACACACTCAGAGGTACTCTCACACCACCATGCTTCATATGCAGTCTGTTCTGTGCTGTGAACATGGGTATTAGAAGCTTGCAAAATAAATTATAATAAAATAATGGCCCTTCCAAGATGTTCCTTTGATTTTTTTTTTTTTTTAAATTTTTTAAGTAATTTCTCATTGGAGTATTTTTTTCCCCTCAAAAGTCTGTGGGAACCAGTATTGCTATTAACTTATCATTTAAATTAATTCCTTTCTTTCAGGAAAACCTGAAAAAAGAAAATAGCGGAGCTTTCAAAACAGATGTCCATATATACAGAAAAGACAGTAAGTACATAAATATTGAATAGCCAATTTCCTCCTCAAGACCTTGCAACAGGAGTTGCTGGACTGAGCCAGCAAAGGAGTGGACAAGTTATTTCACTGGCCAAATACCTGTGAAAGAGGAATAATAGAGCATTATGCTACAAGTGTTCAGAACAGACGGAAAGACTCTTGGGGTAACAGGAGAACAAAAGCACAGATAAGACAGAAAGTCTGGAAGGAAGCCAATGTAACACAGCAAGCAAAAAAACGTGAAGAGCAGGGAAGAAAGGATAGTCCAAGTTCCTTGCCTTCACATAAACTGGCTGTATTTTATCCTTCAGCAGTGCTATTAGGTTGAAGATTCTTACTAGCCTCTACAGGTTGTTTTTCCGAGCCTGTGACCTCTGCAGTTTTTTGCCTCTGGCCATACAACTGTCCTCTTGCGGTCTTCTGGGGCTGAATAAAGTTAGCATCAATAGTTCTGATGCTAATACCCTACCGAAATGAAAAGATTAGATCTACCTTTAGTATGCTATTATTTCAGGATTTCTAAATATGGAGGTATCCCTGCATCAATTACAAGTTAAATATCATAAAACTCTTCAATGCAAACACAAATATAGAAACCTCAGTGTATATCATCAGCAGAAACTCCAGAAATAAGTAATTAAAAGGTACCAGAACCAAAGCATATCCAAAAGAAGGATCATTTTGTCAGATTAACATCAACTACCACAACTTCGCATGCCAAAGCACACAAAAAATAACTATTAAAAAATAGGAATAAATTAAGAATCATTCATTACCAATGAGCAGGCTTAACTGCAATACTGAAAGACTATTTTGAGTGCTACGAATTATTGCTAGAATTACAACAAATATCATTTATAGAAATAGAATTTACTTACAGAAATCTACATCGTGTGCTATAACAATAACCAGCTCTACCCCCTCTATGGATTTCAATATCTTACTCCCCCATTACTTCAGGAAATGCTGAAAACAATTTTTTCTCTATTGTGTAGTACTGCAACTTGACAGCAAACATTCTACACAGTGCTGTCTTTTGAAACCCTGAAGATGGATTTATGTTCACCAGACTTAAAACAATCTTTCTAATGACGACCCATCAGATAGCCTCATAGTTTGACTGTCTTTGTGTGAGACTTCATTCTCATGTTGCAGCAGGTACTTAAAGAGTGAGAACCATTTTTTTTCCAAAGGAATTTTGGTGTTCAACTCCCTTTGAAGCCTCCCTTCCTACGTATCTTTGAAAATCTGATCTTCAATTTGTTATCCATTTTCCCTTCCCACTTAATATGACAATGCCTTCTCTCCTCCCTTCTTGAACACTCAAATAAAAGGGTGGTAGCAAATCCATACTCCTAACATGAACGAAGTGTAGCTGCTTGGAAATTCACAGTTCCCTCTCCCAGTCCTCACCTATTCTTTCCATCTAGTTGCATAAAACATCGACATGATGGGCCACAGGCTTCTGTTTCTCACTCTATGCCGTCCATCAGATTTGATTTACATTCTTTAGATAAAAGTAAAGATCATCATAAGCAGAAACCGGATGCAGTTGTCTGCTACAGAAAATAGATTTCCTACTGCTTTCAAATTTATTGATTACTCGCAGCCTTTTCCCTCTAAAATGTATCTACCAATCTGGGCACAGGTGTTGGAATAGCCACTAGCTGTCTGATAAAACTTAACAAATGGCAATTTTATGAGCTTCTGTTGTTACTGTTCCTTTAACTCCTTCAGTATCAACACACCACAGCAATTCACTGACAAAGGAATATTAGCGACAAAGCATCACTATGAACATTTTGATCCCTACTTCTAAAATTTTTTTAAGAGATTTTCTTAGGCAAGGCATGCAGGACCTTAATTTTTATGGTGTCTGATGTCTGTTGCTTTCTACAACAAAATGGTATTTTGTGGAAAAACACTTAAAGATAACATGGAAACCTCAAATATTGTAGTATTTATATCGTTGGTACCACACTGGCATACCAGGACTGATTTTTCTGAGTGCCTTTATCCAGACATTTTAGTGTTATGCCTCTGCATTGATCCTGGGAAATTTCTGACTGGTCAAGGTCTATAATTTCCTTGTTACTTCCCCATCAGTGAAGGCCAGGCTGCCTGGCCCAGAGAAGAATTTTGTTCTATCAAAGTGAAATTAAGCATACAAAGAGTTATTATATATAAGATGCATTCAGAGATTAAACTCAGACTCAATCACACTACTAAATCCCCATTCAGTGCTTTGAAAATTTACAACTAAGTGTGAAGCTAAAAATATTAGCTGAAAACAGTGAGCTATCTTCCGACCACATCCTCTTGCAGAATAACATCAATAAGAGACAAGTCTGAAAATGTGCCTTAGAGGAATTAATGAACATTTGTTTGAAATGTGGCCATTTCACTTTGAGACAGGTATTTTTTTTTCTTATCCTTTTTTTTTCCGCCCTCCCCCTCATCTAGTGAACATGTCCTGCACTTCAGGGTATGGAAACCTGCCGAAGTCACACCCATAGTCAAATCAAATTTAACATATCTTTACAAGATATTTATAACATGCAAATAGCTAGAGGCCCTGCTTCTCGTTCACAGGAAGATCCATTATGCCAAAAAAGGAGGGCTCTTTCATGTTAGTGAGAATGAGTGCATGCTAGAATAGAAGCTGGTTTCACATATTACATTTAACATGTGAAGATTGAGCAACTCACGTCTTCACTCCATGTGCAACAAGCAAGCAAACCACACTGCCACATTTTAAGAAAGGTGTTTGGTGAGCCCTTATGACTCCACTCTTAGAATCAGCCTCTTGTGTCTCAGCAGGATTCTGCTTCAAGAATCCCAGAAAAAATAATTTTACTTCACCCTTCATTAAAAAAAAATAGGAAACTCTTGCTTCATTCACTCCACTTTTTCTTAAGTGTCTTTAGCAGGTCAAGGAACCTAACAAAACATTTTCTCAAGATAAAACAGATTAGCAGTAAAAATTCCACCTTCGGATTCTTAGGCATCTGATTCACTTATGAATTTTGTCTCTTGGCACACATCTAATTCAGAAATAAATTATTCCACTGTGTTTCTTTGACAAACTTCTCCTTAGTTGTCACTTAAGAGTAATCAGAGACAGGAATTTTCAAATTAGAAAGCTTAGACCCGAATCATCAAGCGCAAGCTATTTGTTGGGACGCTTTCTGAACAACATCGGAAAACGCATGCTGAGCCTGCTGCGCCCACTGCAGCCACCCAAACCTGCAGGGCTCTGTGTGCTACTGCTGAGCAACCAGTCTGCAGTGCTGAGGAGGGTCATGTCACCTGAGGGAAAATGGCAAACAAAAGAAAATGGTTTGGCTTCATCTCAGGAGGCAAACACGTACTGCAAGTTAGAGCTTTCTGGGTAGAATTCACCCCAAATTCTTTTCAACTTTAAAATTGTAGTGTCAGATAAACAAGTTACCTTGTCAGGTTTACCTGAATTTCTTCAATAAGCTCTGATACCTACCTATAAGTTGGGATACTATTTCCAAAATTGTTTGCTACCTGAGGAGAGTGCATTAACAGATAGATACAACATATAGCTCATTTCCTGACATAGTAATATTAATCATTTTTCAGAGTGTATGTCAGCACACAGCAACTACATATTGAACAAAAAGTCAAGCCAGACGATGAGTGTCTTTCAGTGTTTCAAGGAACACTCCCTATTTTTGTGCTACTAAAGAACCTTCAAATTACGTAGAAGGTACTAAATCTGGTGAAGTTTACAGCAAAGGCTTTTGTGAAGTTGAGGAATTTTAATTTGAAAGGGTCAAGCAATTTCATCCTGTACCAAAAGTGGTATATACTTCATAATATGATATAAAAATCTAATAACATACTTGTGTATTTTAAAGGAAGAAGACTCAACTGTGGACATAAAATATTTTTCTGCTTAAACTACATGAACACAATAAGCAGTTCATTTATTCTTTAAAAAAGGTTTTTGTTTTTTCAAATGGCTTAAAATTTTATTGCAATGCTTTAACAGCAATAACAAAAACTAAATTTTACACAACTCTGGTAAAAACACCTGTTAATCTGATAACACATAAACCATCCCCACTACCAAGGACTCCAATTAGAATGAATAACAGAGATGTTTGGAGAATCGAGGGGGGGACGACATTTGTTTGATTGACATGTGCCTTTCCTGGGAGAACGCAATGCATGTCCATAATCCTTAACAGTCTGACAGCACTAACATGACCTAATTCTTAGGGGGAAAAAAAAAGGTATATCTTTGTTACAACAGTTGTTTACCGATATATTTATATCGAACAGTAATATTGAAGCTGTGTGACTCTCTTTTCTAGTAATGCATTAAGTCTCTGTTCACATAGCTAGCTAAATGTCATGTATGATCTTTCCCACTATTGCTATGGAAATCTTACAGGAAAGTATTCTTTCCTGCTTGTTATATAAACCCTTCAGTGTTTCATTATATGCATTATTATATGTATTCTAGATGTATTATATTACTGGAAAAGCTGTTAGGTTGTTCTGTTGTTAGTATTCTACTGAGAACAAACATAACTTATCAACTGCCTGACTGCTTCTTGAAAAATAGGTATCAGTTTACCCCATTGAATTACTACACCTGTTTGAATTTTGGCCACTCCATCAGAGCAGCAAGCCAGCCTGAGGAACTTTCAACACACAGTTTTATTAGCCTACTTGACAAAACTTTCATAGCCTCGGGAGCTTGGAAAAAGTGAGAACATGAAGAAATAACAAAATAGCGAAAAAGACTGAAAAGTTGCATTTTGTATCATGGCAATTGTAAACACCTACTTTCCCCCCCTCATCATTAAACTTCCCTTTCAGGTTTTTTGCCTTTTTTTACTTTAAGCTCTGCACATAGTACCTGCTCAGTCCATTTAAACTCCGTGAAAGGAATATAAACTTGGAACAAAAGCTATTGCTGAAACTTGTTAATAGTAACTACTGATCAACATTGAACATTGGCTTTACGCATCATATCAATAAACACGGAACATCTAAAATAGTAAAACATTATACAGCTTGCTGACTGCAACAGCACCAATGCAACAAGGAGAAAAAACAAATTACGAAACACTGAAAAAAAAAAAAGGCTCACCTTCTGTGCCATTGGGTGTCATGGAATTATTATTTATATGGGAGTTATCAAGTTTTGGACCACTGGGGGATTCACTACTACCACTCAGTCGTCTATGTGGGCTGGCTAGATCCTGCATTTCCATAGACCTGAAAACAAGATGCAACTACTTTTAGTGACGTATTCAACATGAATTACAGAGGAATTGTCTTTACAAGATGCAGCCCACTGTTAATCAACATCCCAAAAACACTCAGTGAAAAATTAACAGCTTCTCCCAACTTGACCTATTCCAGTGCTTAATTCATGTTTTAGCCCCACACACAACTGACCAGCTACTGCAATTATTTTTACAGCTTATAACAGAATAAAATTTTAGATTCCAAGTACTGTACTTTAAATATTCATGTAACCTTTTATTTTTAAGACACCTAAAAAGATGGAACCAGCAATATATGAAGGCATATATTCTCTTAACAACAAATTAACACTCTGCTTTTTCAAGATTTACCACTCAGTGGCAATATAATGGGCCTCCAAACCAAATAAAACACTTGAAGCAATTGTGGAAACCTATCATCTACTGACAGGGAATGAGATATTCCTGATGTATGTGTTTACTCTGGCAAACTACTTAATTGTTCCTCTGTTTCCGTTGAAACAAATGCAGCATTAAAACACTATTATGTCTGCTCACTTGTTTGCTTTGTGGATTACATAGAGCGTGCCCAATTGAAAAGGGATATGACCAACATACAGTGAATCCATATAGGCGTTAGTGTGCCTTAACACTCTGCTGTACCTCAGCAGCTGTCGCTTAGGCAAAATAAGAAGAGAACAATTCCGACTCTTAGCAAAAATTACAAGTTTAACCTGCACAAAAGCAGCTGAACATTTCAGACTGGTGATTTCAACAGCTTTATATATAAAGCCCAACAGCCACCACAACCACGACATATCCTTTGGTTGATGTTGGGGCTTATGACTTGAAGTGCCCCATCCTTCTGCTTTAGACCTAAAACTTTTGATAATGTTATTTGATGTACTCAATCTAAGTAATTGCTCTCAGTGGAAACTCCATAGGTGACTCTGCCTCCAGGGCATTTGAATTAGTAATTTTTCAGTTTAAAAGAAATGCTTAGGCTCTTTTAAAGACTATTAAAATTCTATAAAAAACTCCTTCCTCAGTAATGGTATGAATATTCTTAAGCCTAAGTGTCATTTCAGCCATGAAGTTTTCACATTTCAACTGACATTATATCACATGTTCTAAACAAATATCCTTCATTTTATATTTCTTTACCTCATCTGATCTACATATAAGGAAGGATGATATCGCAATGAGTTAAAAAAGACAGTATCTTATATAAAGTCAAACAATTTATGGAAAAAGTATATGTGCTCATGGTTTACAGACTTGGTTGCATGCACATAAAAATGCCACTCCAGCACCTATTCCTCCACTTAACATGGAAAAAAAGAATAAATATTTTACTTGTCACTTGAAGCTAAAAAAACCCAACAATTAAAGGCTTGCAGAAAAATAGCAATTTTCAGTCAAATCCTTACCTGCAGCTTGAGGAAACAGCAACATCTGAACTAGTTTGGGACTTCTGCACCTGTAAACCAGGGAAACAAACAGAAGCTTCTATTATTCCGCTTTACTATGAGGCCTTAATTTAAAGAAAGGATATCACCATGGATGACAATTCTATTCTTTAAATCCAAAGGGAGAGAGGTGGGTGCGGTGCCCGTGAAAGGCATATTGTCTTTAAATTGAAGGCTCAACTGTTGTTTCCCCGGCAGGTCTCTCTCCCTCCTCCCTGTGCTGGGGGACGGCAGCCAAGTGACGGGATAGTGATTCATCAGGGGCCCGTGACAGCTGCAGAGGGGCTCACTCCTCCCACGGCACAGCACGGCACGGCACAGCTCGGCCACGCACCCCCGCAAAGGTAACCCTGCCGCGCCGGCCAAGGGCAGCGAGAGCTCCTGCAGCCCCAAGCCCCTCAGCATCCTCCACCCCTCTTGCCTCTTCTCATCCCTCCTTTCCCCTTAACTCTTCACAGCTTCTTGCCCTCATTGTGTTGGTTTTCCTCTGCTCTTCGCCATCCTTTCTCCATGCCTGGGCCACGGTGAGCCCGCAAGCCACGTTCACCCCAAAGGCAAGGTGGAGAGGCTGACACCAATGTTTTTGGGGGGAAGGGTGGAAATGATAACAGTGGGCAGGTCTACCTGTGGTGAAGATCTTCAATATATGGCCAGCAGTATTACACAACCATCTCTAAAACAACCCCATTTCCAGTCAGGGTGAATTAAAATCAAAACCCCACACATTACTGCACGAAGTCCTACTCGTAAAAATTCCAGTCGCTAATGAGATTTCTGATAAAATGACTTAAAAACCACTTCTGGCTAAATAAATAGGAGGAAGCTGTAGCATTTACCTCTGAGGTCACTCATCAGGAAAAGGAATCTGGTTCCACTGGGAAGTCCAGCAATAATTTTTCAGCTTAATAAAATTACTCCTTTTATAACTCAGGTGAGTAATAGTTTTCATATCCTATTAGAAGAACACTGTTGCTTTGCTAACACACTCTAGCCACTAATGATTGTCAGCAGGTGATAAAATTCAGGCGAAGACACTGCTAGACACTGATAGCATAAAAGCATGCGAAAGCTTCCCTGGGCAAGGTATATATCCTCTTAACGTCTGCAGTGAGGATCCTTCATGTGCGTTTCCATTCAACCTGAACTGACATCTCTTAAATGATCACAGAGCAAAGACAAGGGAGATGAGGCATTTTAAGTGCCATAAAAATCATCCAAGCAAATCCTACTTATGTGTCTGTGGGGTGGGGTTTTTGTTATTTTTAATCACAGACAGAATTACTACTAGCAAGAGTAAACAACTGCTAGGGGCAGCCAGGCTATGAAGAACTTTACAAACAATGTCAAAAAGCATGCAATAATGCATGCTGAAAAACATCAATCTTTTTATAACTGGGTACTTAAGGTACTGCATAACATGCTTCTCAATACGTCGTTGCATGCCAAATCAAACCAGACTAGCAGATACAGTCAAAACTGTGCATTTTGTTTCAAAGATTTTTTTTTTTCCTCAGTTCTCTACCCCAGAAACTGCTGCGGACTGCCTTAGGATATGTTTCTGCTGTTACTTCTAAACACCTGGAAAAAATTATAGGTGAGAACTAAGTTTGCTTACGGAGCTATCTTCACTCCCTCTTGCACAGGATCCTTTAAAACATATCTTTTATAATAGGAAAAGCTTCCATTTTCAAATGGACGCTTCAATTAACTGATATTTTCCAATGTGCCCAGGAGAATAATTCATATTTGATTAAATTCTAAAATACATTTAATCCTATTTTAATTACCAATTTTTTAAATAATAATAACTTCTGTGCATTTGCAAACATACATATATACATGTTCATGTGCGTACACAGTGAGAGAGATTTCATTTATGGATGCATGGGAGAAGGAAAAAAAAATAACCAGCTCATTTGAAGTGAATTAAATATATGGTTTAAATGTCCTCCAACACTTTATGATTTGTGAAAGTTCATATCCACAATCTTCATTTTCATTAGACATACTTTAGATATATTCCTTTGTGTCTCAAGGATTATTTAAACCATGTGTTGCACGTTACCAAATTTAAAAATGACTCTTTAATCAAAATAACTTTAAAACAACTAATCCTCACTTAGGCTGGTCAGCTGAATCCACAGAGTGGTCCAGGAAAAATAAATCTACTCTCAAGAATGCGAATGCAGACAACAATTAGACACAGATGTGAGTGAAATTAGTTACAGTTTACAAAATGCTACACTTCACATGCTTTCAGTTTTTTATGTGTAGTACAAAATTACAACGTAGTAAGGAACCACACTTATGACGACCAGTTAGTTCACAGAATAAAAACATTTCTGGGTGGTGTGTTCTTGCTCTCATACATTCTCCCGTTTTGTCAACAGATTTCTGGATAATTGAAGTTCTGCATCATAACTCACATATCAAACAAAAAGTGGGGAAAACCCCCAAATGCAGTGGCCTTTTCCACCCAGAAATGGGGCACAATTAAAAAAAAAAAAAAAGGGAGCTGTGACATTCCCTTCATGCACAGTGCTCTGCTAAAACTAAAAATGCCGTATATGCTAAATGACACATACGCATTCTCCTTAATACCTCAAAAACGTTATTGTGTATAATTTGCATGTTGTAAGTAACATTCACATCTTTTTTCTTAATACAAATTGCAGATCCGGGCACTATATAGTACATAGTGAGAAAAAAAGGACAATGATAGCAAAGCTACTTCAAATTCATCCAGTTAAGAATCTTAAATCAGTAACATCAAATTCTGATTAGTTAATGAGGTCTTTTAAGTTTGCCTTTTTTCTAATTAAATTTATAATTCTTCACAGATGTAGGTTTTGTTGACGTTCAATTTGTCTCTCTCATTTTGTTAAACCTCACATAGTACTCCACCAATCCATTGAATAGCCACATTAAATCTGTTAATACCATGCTCTTCAACCCCAGAAATTATTTCCAGAAGGCAAACTTGCTTTGAGAGATCATCAAACAAGACTTAAGGTACACATTTTATCACATTTTCCCTACCACAGAGCTCAGGATGCAGAGGAAAATTCATGACTTTTGCACTGTTTATTATACTTTGCTAAATTACAAATCAAAAGCATCTGACAGAAGATCATGTATGAAGCCAAAAAGTTAATAATGTTCTGTGAAAAGTAAACTGTAAATGGGAAGGGATTCTAAATTTCAGCAGCACAGAGCAAATAAAATGTAGGTACTTGTCTAAATTACAGGTTTTCCACAGTATTTTTGCTTGCTAGGAGCAATTTTTTCTAATGGCTATAATTTAAAACATTTTTCCAGCTGAAAAGAAATTTTCAAAGTGAAAATAGGAGTTTAACCCAGAAAACTATAGCCAGCACATGCACTTTATCTTAAAACACAGTTCTACTTTAAAGAAGCAAATTTCAAAGACAATGGCAGTTTTGAAATCAGACTGTTCCTTCTTAGGAAAAAAAATCTGTCATTTTTAGGAAGGGGTGTAGGGAGGGAGAGAAGTGGACTTTTCCCCAACAGCACTCTTTGCCTCCTTAAAAGCGCTATGCAGCCAGTATCTACAGACATAATGGCTTCAACAGCCAAAATGTTACAAAACTAAAATGCAAACTGGCTGCAGAAGGGCACCTTGCTGGCAACCCAGGAAACTTGGTAATACTTTCACTCCTCCTATAATCGTACTGCTGGGCTCTAAGGGAAGAGGTAGGGCTTTTTCACTAGATGTTCACGTCAAAGACAAATAGCACTTATTAAAGCGAAAGCAGGTAATTGCAGTTATTTCATTTTTAATTACTAATTTAAATCCTAAAAGTGCTATCCTGCATGCTCGCTTCATACAATTATGAATGAAACGTTTTGAAACCCCAACACTTTCTTCCCTTTAAGAAAGAAGCACTACAATGTGACAATGCTTCTATTATGACCAGCCATTTAAGAATGTCTTTCTGCTTTTCCAAGATTTTTTTTGGCTCCTGAGAAATATTTCATACTTATTGCAATTCAAACAAAATGATTACTCATTCTTTTTTTCTCCTCTCTCCAAAGGCGAAGCGTGACTCAAGCCGTCTGTCACCGAGCAGAACTGCTGAGAGGGGATGGCTGCTCATTTCCAGACCCTTCCAGGCCTTGGGAAAACTGACAGCAGTGAGGTGCTTGGCTAAAAACTGCATGTCATGGGTTTGTGGGCAACATATAAAATGCTGTGTGCATATGTATTTATACACCTAAAATCATATAACGTATATACACACACATATATGTATGTATACAGATCCATATATAGAATCCATACTATTAATTTATTTTACACACCAAACCAGCAGTCTGTGTTTTGGCAGATGCTTTGCGAACTGTCTCAGCACAGGATGGAAAATAAAAGAACCTTTATACATGGTATCTAACGTTAGAAACTTTCAATGATACACTACACCACATTTCCACTTATTCCAAATTTTCCTGTGCTCATTTTTAAATTTAAACAAACTACATGAAATATACTGTCCTCTTTTTTTTTTTCTCCTGAAACCTTTTATCTCTTCTGCTTGCTTCAGATTTAAATGTTTGCTTACAAAAGAAAGGGAAAAAACCACCAAAACCCAACCACCTTCAAATAAATGGTTTTAAATGCACTAAGGGCTTTAATTTTTCCAGAATAAATCTTACACTGCAAAGGGCAGTTCTTCCTCTTGGTGTTTGAAACACCGAGAGAAATACATACTTGGGAATGTTTGGTGTGGGTCTCGGTTACTCAAAAGCAAGATGTAAATTTAATGAGACTTCAAAAGGTCTTTAACTTCCCCGTTCTAAGATCACCGTTCTAAATAAGCCACCTAAAATGTCAATAAACGTCAAATATTTCAGTTGTGTAGATGTTTATTCTGTCATCTTGAAGAGTTCTCCTATGGGGATCTATGTGTTTTCCTTGGTGTTTGGAAAATTTAAACATATTAAGCAAAAGGATTTCCTGCTTCAGAAAGCACTGTCAAAATCTCTGTCAGGCATTCTTCCTCCCAATTTTTTTATCATTTTTCTCACGCTCTCATGTCTCTTTCAGCAAGGTCTGCCGGTTTCCTACAGTACGTGTCTCTTTCCCCCCCGCTTAACATCCCACCACCACGTTGCTCCTATCTACCAAACCATTAGCGCTCGAGGAAATCAAACAGGAGAATCCCCAAACCTGGCTGATCACAATAAACAGAACCGCCTAACATCTGTTTTGTGGGAAGCCTACAAACCCCAGACTGAATCACGGCCAAAATTAGCTGCAGCACCTAGTGATTTATAATTGAGCGCTGCTCTCCTCCGGGACGGCAGAAAGCGCCCCT